>CAEGAF010034504.1:0-56169 GCA_903067075.1 Micropoecilia bifurca | reverse complement strand
TATTAGCTTCGTGGTGTTGATGCATTTTGACCTGCTTTAATTTTCCGCTGCAACACGCAAACCTCCTCATTCACTCAGTGCTTATAGTTACACATTGCTTAGGATTTGCTGCGCGTTTGCGCAGATTGAAGGAAAGAGGAGACCAGCTGGACAGACAGGCTGGGAAATGAGATGCAGGTGATCGGTATCGGTAACAGAGCCAATGATCGGCCGATCCCGATCATCCCCGATTTCACGAAAATTGGCCGATTATGATCGGTGACCGATCGATCGGCACACCTCTAGTATAAGCCATTTGAAGTGACATGCATTCATGTTCTTCATAGCTAAAATGTATTTGGCCAGTTGAAAAGACCTTGGAATGGATCCTACTTTGCTTTATTTTACAAACAAATTCCTTCCCCGGTTTGGTTTATTTAGTTCCTGATATGTTCAGCCTTTTTTGATCCCTGAAACGGGGGCTGTGTTGTTTAAACTTTGCTGGGTGTATTGTTTCAAAAGTACACATACCCGGACCATGTCTAATAACGTTTACACTGTTGCTGAAATTTAAATTCATTAAATTGTCACCCTTTGCTTCTTCCCTTTCCTACATTTTTTGCTGCTTTGTATTCTACCAGAACATGGAGAAAACAGTGCTGCGGCCCACTGCCTTCAAACCCGTCATTCCCAAGAGCCGCTCCGCCATGCAGTATCTCTCCCCTCGCCACGGTGCCAGTGCCCCTGAAGGCCAAAGCAACCTGAACCTGCTCAGCCCCGCCCACAGGGAGGTGTCCCCGTCCTGCTCTGAGAAACGCAGCTCCTACAGCGGCGGCCGCAACGCCAGCAGCGGCAGCAGCCAGTCCTGCTCGTTGTCCGACTCGGGCCGCAACTCCCTTTCCAGCCTGCCGCCTTACAACGGTGCCACCTACAGTCTTGCGTCGGCCGAGGTTCCCACAGGTCACCTGGAGCCCATAAGGAGCGTCCCATTGGCTGGCACGCACGGACACACCAACTCGGACAGCGGCCGCTCGTCCTCCAGTAAGAGCACGGGCTCTGGCTCCATGAGCGGCCGGGGTCAGCCTCTGTCCGACAGCGGGTCCGGCGGACGCTCCCCGGGCCCCATGGAGGGCTACGAGGGCGTGGTGAGGGACCTGGAGGACAAACTGAGGGAGAGGGAGCTGGAGCTGCAGCAGCTCAAAGACAACCTGGACGATAACGAAGCTGCTATTTGCCAGGTTTGTTCGAATCACAACTCTTCTTCTATACTAGCTAGAAGTCATTCCTTGCCCCGATAACAGATTTCAGCGCAATCCTTTGTCGCGCTTTAGGTTTACGAGGAGAAGCAGAAGCGCTTCGAGTTGGAGCTGGAGGAGCTGAGACAGAGCTGCGCCACCAGGATGCAGGTGGCGTCTCAGAAGGCCCAGCGTGCTCAACAGGTGCTGCAGCTGCAGGTTAGAACGAACACCTGTGCTTCAGAGTAAAACCAACAAACCTGACAGAGCATCAAAACCCTCAATTTATCATCACAAAAATTCAAATCATCCCAAATTTTAGAGTCCCTCTGTCTTTAAAAATAGACGGTATTAAAAGTACAGGAAGGATTGAATGTGGACTGAATGTCTGGAGTGCAGAGTAGCTACTTTGAGAAACCAAAACAGATGAATTCAAATGTTTTATCTAATTAACAATGATGTTGGCTATAAAAATGTACACTTTAGCATCCTAGTAGGATGACAAAGGTAAAATTTAAGAGTGGGAACTCTTTAATATTGTCTTTTTCTTTCCAAAATACAAACTCAATAGTGTGTTTTATGCTATTTAGGTTTATCAGCTCCAGCAGGAGAAGAAGAAGCTGCAGGAGGACTTTGCTCAGCTCTTAAAGGAGAGGGAGCAGCTGGAGGAGCGCTGCACCTCCTATGAACACGAGAAGATCCAGCTGGGGCCTCGGCTGGAGGAGACCAAGTGGGAGGTGAGCAGATGAGGCTCGGGGATTTTTGCGTTAAAGCACGTTGGTATGCAACCACATGATGAGCTCAATAAACACAATGAAGAAATGGAGATGAAGAGTGGATTTCCTGGCACACGTCCCTCTTTTATAGGGCGCATCCTTCAGATTTATTGCCATCCCTGGTGAAGGTGCGTCAAAAACCTCAAAATTTTGCTATTGCAGCCGAAGCATGATCTAAGTTAAAAATAGCAGGCTAAATCTGCGGGGTAAAAATCAGTAATTGCTCATTATAGAAGAAACTAATTCTACAATTATTAACACCCCTAAGCATTTCCATCAAACAAACGCAGCTAAGCTGTTTTTATTCAAAAGCACCAATGAGGATCTTTGTATCTGAAACCAGTTTCCACTTTTCTTTTCTTTGATTGTATTAAAGTTGAAAACGTCTTCACTGTTTAATCGAAATCTAGTTTGTTTGCCTAGAGAGTCTGGTTTGTTTGCCTAGAGAGTCTGGTTTGTTTGCCTAGAGAGTCTGGTTTGTTTGGGGAGGTGTGAATGTGCAACTGAACTTTGCAAAGCTCTGGCTTGTCTAAAAGCCTCGATCTCTGTTCAGCTGAAACTGCCAAGCAGATCAAATACCGCTCCAAAAGCAGGAAGCAGACTGCAACGCTAGGCATTTTGGGTAAATACAACAAAAACAGACATGTGTTGAGCACTGAAGGGAGAAATGGCTTGTGGTCTTTTACCACAGACAAAAAAAAAAAGAAATCCTACAACCTCAACAATTTGATGCCACTCCATCCTTGTTTACAGTTTGTGAATAATTAAGTTGCGCCCATGTCTTCCTCAGAGGGTTTTGTGTCATTTCCTTTGGTGCAGCACCAGAACAGGTGGGAGGAAGGCAAAACAGGTTTTTCAATTAGTTCGGACTGTTTGACCAGTGCAGTGTGAAAGCAAACTGCACCGGCTGAAAATGTGACAAACGTTGGAATTTTGGTCCCCATTTGAAGTCTACCGGACTATCGGGTGTGAAAACACCCTAAATTGTCAGTTTTCTTCTGACCATTTAATGAAAATATCTCTGAGACACTGAGGTTTTCTTCAAACAAGATTTCACATGACCCTCTTTTCGTCTCTCAGGTGTGTCAGAAGTCGGGGGAGATCTCCCTGCTGAAGCAGCAGCTGAAGGAGGTGCAGAGCGAGTTGGCTCAGCGTGTGGGCGAGATCGTCTCTCTGCGAGGTCAGCTCCGAGAGGCCCGCGGCGAGCTCACCAACACTCAGGTGCTGCTCCAGGAGGCCCACGGTGCCACGCGCACGCGGACCATGGAGCTGGAAGTGTGCGAGAACGAGCTTCAGCGTCGAAAGAGCGAGGCGGAGCTGCTCAGAGAGAAGGTGGGGCGCCTGGAAGGAGAGCTGGCTCACCTCAAGGACACCCTGGCCAATCAGGGCCCGGGAAACAGACAGTGCCAGGTGTTCCAGGAAGCCGAGGAGCACCTGCTCGCCTACGAAAGCGACGAGGCGAAGGCCCAGCGGCAGAGCAGCGCCGAGGCGCTGCAGGGCATGAAGGCGCAGATGGAAGGGTTGAAATCGGAGTTGGCCTTCGAACGCAAGAAAGTCGAACAGCAAGCAGGCGGCTTTGAGGAGGAGAGGCGGATATGGCAGGAGGAGAAGGACAAAGTGATCCGCTACCAAAAACAGCTGCAGGAGAACTACGTGCAGATGTATCGCAGGAACAGAGAGCTGGAGCAGCTCCTGCAGGAGCTCAGCCTGGAACTGGAGAGCAGAGAGGAGGACGAGGGCAGCGGCAACGAGATCAACTTTGATGAGATCGCTGCAACAGAAATCTGATCCTCATGGATGTCCTTTTTAGATTTTTTTATTTTATTTGCACTACATTTAACGCCCCACCTCCCTTGCCCTGAAGCAATATCTTGTTCTTTGACTAACAACAAGACAAGTGTCTCCACACTTCAGCTGTGACTACTGTCACACTTGAGTTGTCGACCTTTAAATGTCATTAACCACATGGGCTCTCTGCTCCTTCTACATTAGAGGCAGTCATTGCACTGATGAGACGGCCGAGTCCTGGTGATATTTCGCACCTTTAGGAGTCTGTGAGTAACTTCGGTCAACGTTCACCACCATCCTCCTCCTCCTGTCCGGGTTCTGACCGCAGTATCCCTGCTGGGCTTATCGTTGCACTCCCACTCTGTCCAGTTTTACTGATACAGTTGACGTGTCAACCACAGATTCATTGTGTCATGGTAAGATTTAGCTGTTAACGTCTTTGAGAAACTGGATGAAACGGATCATTTTTTGTTTTTGCTTAAACTACATCATGGAAAGCCATAAATCCCCTGAAAGAGTCTGTACTATCCCGGTAGCAACAAATTAGCATTGAGGTTCTGAACTATATTATGAAACAAAACCTACAGTAAGTAACATTGACACCTTCCATTAAAGACGCACTGGCTTCCCTTTTCCACCTTTACATACCAACTTAAAAATAATCTCACCCATAGATTATTACCCAGTTACCTCTGGGTAATGGTCAAAAGTTCTTTTGGCTTTTTTGCAACATAAATTACACCGTTCTAAATAACCCCACTTGCTTTACGGTATACGAGCCTGGCAGCATGTTCCTGTTTGATCTCCCTATTTATCGTTGTGGCCTCAAGATATGCAGCTGCCAACGTGAATTTAATATGTTCAGGCTTGTTTTGATCTTTAAAGCCAATATGCAAGCTAAGCTAAACTGCTTCCTGATGAGAAACTATGAGTGGATGTCAGTTAAGATAAAGAGTCTGGCAGAAATTACAGTGGCCATCACACACTATCAGATGCAGTGCTTTGCAGAAGTGTTCCCTCTTCCATATTTTGACATGTCATCACCACGAACGTCTTTGGACTTTATTGGGATTTTATGTGAATGACGAATTGAACAGCATTCTTCAACGAAGGCAATATCTGAAGGCAATTCGTTGTGCGGGATTATTTTTAGGGGTATCAGAGTAAAGCTCTGTGTAAAACAATTGTGTAAAACATGTTTAAAAACGTGCGTCATACGCCTTTGTGCTCGTCATTGTGCTCAACATTGTGCTCGTCTGTCGCCAAAAAACCTTCATAAAATAGATTCAGGTTTGTGGTTGAAACAAGACAAAATGTGGAAAATGTTGTGGAGGTGTGAAGTTTTCAGCAAAGCACGGGATAAAATGTAAGCAGAGTTCAGCAAACCTTCTGCTTGGTGACGCAAAAGGCTCATTGTTCTCTAGCAAGAGTAAAGAGAAGCATGTTACAGCACCAAGCCTCGGCGTTTAATCAGGAAAAAGTTGTTGTTTCCTCTTTTTTGCTGTGACGTATTGGATTTGTTTATTACGTCCCTCAAACTGAGAGTTCTTGCACTGACGAATGTATTTGGCTACTCGCTTCCTCCACTGATCTTTAATGTTTTAGTTCCAATAAACCAGAAACCCAAATATTTTTATTTCATCAGATCTCCTGCAAATAGGGTTTATATATTGTCTTTTTGCTCCCACAGGTGTCTGCCTGTCCCCATAAATCAAAAACATAACCACTGTGAATAGACCAAAGCAATGTCCAACATGTCTATTTTCCTCCAACAGATACAAAGCTTGATTTAACCGTTTGTGTGAATTTTTGTTTGTTTCCTCACTATAAATTTTATAACCTTCGATATTTGTATGAAGACATTAAATGTATATTTTCATGCTGTACATTTCTTGAACAAAACCAATGTGGTTTTAATTAAAATATGATCCAAAATTAAGTTTCCAGTGTTTCATGTTTTTTTGCTTTGTTTTATTATTATTCAGATTCTGCATGTTTTAAAGATTTGACAGGGTCAGTATTTAACTGAAACCATCTCTGGGCTGGTTGTGTAGGATCTACTTTGATTGACAAGTTTTTCTGTAACACTTGATTTTGTTTAAATGGCTCATGTCTGCCCTCTGCAAGTTGAAAAGGGAATTAACTCATAAAAGTTTAAAAGGCACTCAAATGATTTTACTGTACAAATGTGTTCTTCAGAGCGGTTGCGAAAAACAAAAGGAACACTTTTTTTGAAAATGTCTCTGAATGGATGAATACAGCTGAAAAAGCAGAACAAAACCTTTTACAATGTTTTTTTTTCATAATCCTTAATTCGTATGATCATCAAGGTGATGCAGCATGCCGCTCTCTTTGAAATTAATGGTGAAATGTCATACCTGACCTCTGTCCCTACAGGTCTGCAAGTCACAGTTTCTATAATTCTCACTAATTAAGCTGAAACTTGTCTTTTTAGAAGGTTTTGGGAACTTTGACCACAAACACCATGGGGTCTTTGGCCTTGTTGCTGAAGGCTTTGCGGATGACGTCAACGGCATGCTGGTGGGTCACTCCTTGGAGGGAAACTCCATCCACAGACACCAACTCCAATCCAGCCTGGAACAAAGTGAGTTTTTCCAGGTCAGTCAGTCATGCAAACGGTATGATGTATTCAGGTAAGTTAGACCTGCCTGTCTGGTACCAAAAAAAAAGAAGGAAAAAAAACCACAATCCACATGCAAATCTCTCTGGTTCTTGGAGAATAGTCAGAAAACATCCAATGAGCAGCAGTTGTTTGGATAAAAGTACCTATGAGATGGTGGCAAGTCAATCCTTGCAGAATTATACTCAAAATGCTTGGAATGCAATCGCTAGATGCACAACATGTCAAATTATGAAGCAGATGAACTGGCAGTAGATGACACCAGATGCTGCTCTTGTCGAGAACAGGAACCTGAGTCTACAATTTACAGACTGGAAAAAACATTACCCAGTCTGATCAGATGGATAAGGATAGAATGTGGTAGAACTATCTTCAAAGCATGACTCCCTGTGACCCAGTATCAACAATTCAGGCTGGTGAAGGTAAAATAGTGTGGGGGATGTTTTCTGAGAACACTTTGGGCCCCTCAGTACCAATCGACTGTCACGTAAGCATCCCAGCTTAAATGAGGTCCCTCCAGGTATTACTGCTGACTGTGTCAATCTCTTTATAGTCAACTTTATCTAGCTTTGTAATAAGACATGCACAGGATAAGATGCCTTAGTACAAATCTCTTAGCAACCAGCGAAGCATTCACAAGCCAACAGAAAACTGGCAAAAGCAGATTTCAATCCTAAAAATCTCGTCACTTTACCTTAAGCACCTCGCACATGGAGGCGGCTCCTCCAGGAAAGATCTTCTCGATTTTCACGATTGGCTGAACCTTTGACTCGATCCCACCGGAAATGCTGATGCCTGCAGGAGTTAGTGGCTGTAGTGACGTGTTTTTGCAGCAACTGATTTACATAGGAAAACAAAAAGCTCGACACTTAGGTAAGCTCACTGACGGACATGCAAACACCATATGTATGATGTGTGTAGACAGGTGCGTGTCGATAAATTAGAAGGTAGTTTATTTTGTTAATTAAAATGCAAAAGATGAATTAAAATGCAGATCTATGTATGCAATGTAGATTTGCTAAATCCAGAGCAAGCTCTTAAATGCGATGATTATGGCTCGTAGTTGATTTAAAAACCCAAGTTTAGCTTCTAAGAAAATTCAAATTCTCATGTATACCTCACTAACATTTTCCACAAAATCCTGCTAAAGCTTAGTAATGGAAAGCTGAAATAAAGCCACAATAAAAACAACAATAAATACGAGCCGAAGGCCGTTGTTAAAACTCCCTGGGCTTTCTGAACATCTCAGCCGAGCCACAGGCTGATCACCTCCAAGCTGTGTTGTGTCAATGCAGCAATTTATGCAAAAGTCCTTTTCAAGTAGATTTCAGTGCATGGATATAATTTAAAAGTGATTTACCCAGAGACTGTTTGGTCTTGGAGATGCTGACCGTCTTCAGTCGATGCTCCTGTTCGGGCTCGGTACCGTTGATCCTGCTCTCCGAGGAAGTCCGATGACCGTTCATCTGTCGCTCCTGACTCGTACCGAACACCTGCGACAGCAAGGGTCGACTCCTGCGGTTCGCACTCTGCACGGTGAACGCTCCGTTCTTACTCCTGTCTGCGCTTCTCTCCCTCCTGCCCTGCGAGTGGCTGTTCCTGAAGAAAGTCCTTCCCCTCTCAGAGTTGGTCTCCAGCTTATCTGAAGGTGAGCGCAGAGAAGCCTCGTCAAAGTGGACGGAGCGAACCGTGCCGATGTCTGTGCGTAGAGGAGGAGGCGGGGAGTCGCTGCTGTGGGCCAGCAGCCAGTTGGGGAGCAAGGGACCAGCAGAGCGGGATCTGATGCTTCTGGACTCTGACTTGTGTCCATCCACAGGTATGTCCAGGAGAGCTGAGAAAGAACTCGAGGTCTTCGTTCTGCCCCTGGATCCCTGGGAGCCAGTCAGGCTGAGCTTCTCCAGCTCCTCCAGCAGGTGGCTCTCTTTTTCCACCTCCTCGGCACTGTGGAGCTCAAAGCCACCCCTGTAATCTGGAGAGAGCATGGAAATGTTAGTTTCACAGATTAGAAAGAGCAGAAACTAATTCGCAATGAGGAAAAAATATGAGCGAGACAAAGAACAATACAAACAACGAGCAAAAATGGCTGCATATTTCTAATATGTTCATTTTTGGCATCATTAAACCTGGCATCTTAGAGTGAAAAATGCGTATTGCTGTTGATTCTGGATAACGACAAATGTGTCAGATAAAACTTCTGTGTGTAAAGGAGTTCTCTTAAAACAAAAACCTTTAAAGAGTTGAAAACCCAACGGTTTTGGTATCCAGGTATATAGAAAAATGTTGAATTGGTACAAATATTTACCAAACACCCCCAAATTTAATTATTTCATATGAATATTTCAATATGAAGTAGCTTTAAAAAATAATGTGGGAAAAAACAGAAGGACTTTAAGGTCACTGGAGAGTAAATAAAAAACAAGAGATTTGAACCAGATGTTTATTAGACAACACCACAACTGGCAACAATTTTTTTTTTTTTTTAAAGAAAGAAATGGAGAAAGAGACATATAAATATTGTGGTACTGGTACTGACCTGGGATGGGTGTGATGAGGCGCCGTTTGGGGGCTCGACCAGAAATGGGGGAGCGAAGAGGAGGAGTTCGGACTACAGTGCAGAGAAAAGACATCTTTGAAAAGTTGTTGATCAAGGCTATTTTAAATAAAAAATACATAAAAGTCCACTTCTTCATAATGAAAATAACCAATTTATTGTGGCTCTGGCTATATGTTTAGGGTCATTGTCACAAGTATTCTCAAATCATTTGCAGCATTTCCTAGTTTGCTTCCAGGGTTTTTTTCTGGATTTCAGCTAAATATATATATATCCTGATCAGTTTTCTCCATCTCTGCTTTTGAACTGGAGCTGCATGGCTTAGTCTATTGCCATCACATCATCGTTAATTCATATAATACAAACATAATTGCCAGTTGGATCAAATTTATAATTAGTTTTTTTTAGTGTTGACAAACACTTGAACTCAAAGTGGTATTACAATTGTCGTAATATTGTGATTAATCATGTTTATTTATCTAGTTTTCTTCTCTTCTCATCAACACAATTTTATTTTGTGTGGCTATATGTACAATATAACTCTGCTTTAAACATCTTTATAACTTCACCCTTAACCTGTCTGCTGAGTTCTTTGGTCTTTATAATGTTCTCTAAAAAGAATATCGGTGAATTTGATGTCTCTTTCAGAGAATGAAGAAATTTCAGAATTTCAGAGAATGAAGAAATTCAAAGGAAATGAATACTTTTGCAAGACACTGCATACCTCAGAGAATAAGGCAGCATTTGGACTAATTCATTATTTAAATTAGTTTTATAAGAAGGTAAATAAATGAGATGGGATGGGATTTTGTCACTGCATGATTGTGATCATTTTGAAACAGATATTAGAAACTGAAGTGAATGGAAACATCTGAACAGCTCTGCAGTGCATCTTTTGGTCATTTGAAATACACACCTGACCGATATTTGAGGAGATCGTAGGCTTCAGCTTCAACGGCGGTCACCATGTTGTTGAAAACACTCAGATCGGATGGCGAAAGCACAAGTCTGAACACCAAAATGGGGGGGAAAAAGTCAATGTGTCACTTCCTGTAACGAGTTACATCATCTTTAAATATTGTGTAAGACGCACATCGAGATTATCAAGAAAATCCTTAAATCCTCGATTTACATAATCTCTCTTGCCAGATTTATTCACTTAAATCATAGGAGAATTTAAGTTTATAGATTTAAGCATAAATAAGTCTTCATGGACATTTTATTTCAGAGTTTTCTAAGCAATAAATCTCGTATACTTGGAAATAATTTGGATGAAGTATGTGATGATAACAAGGCTGCTAAAAACACTCCCATGTTACCAGTTCCTCTTCCGTACCTGACTTCCCTCAGAAGCAGCAGCTTTTCCGGTCGGTCCAGCACAACCAGCAGGTGGCGTATCAAGTTTTCCACTGACCTCTCTGTTGTATACTGGGTGAACAAAACCTAATATTTAGTATGTTTCGTTGTTGTTTTTGTTTTTGCAATCTTGTGTGCATTGATCAGTAAGAATATTATCAACAAGCTGCAGTATTTAAGGATTACATTTATTATTCAGTTCAAAAAGACTCGGGTTTATAACATACAGGATTATATAGCTTGAGTATTTCTCTTGATTTTGAAGATTGTGGTAGACATCAAAGAAATTCCTCCAATACCGAGTCTTTAAAAATTTGAATATTATTGGCCTCGCCTAGGATGATAAACTACCAAAGAGAAAACCCAACTTTAACTAGCTATACCATTACTTGCAACAACAGCTAATTGCCTTCATGCCACATTTCTGTTCCAGTGCCTCTCTCACCATTTGGCATGCCGTCATCACAGCAGACACCTCCTCCTCCGTCAGCAGCCTTCGGGCCATGTCCTCCACCACACCCAGCATCTCTGAGTTTGGCATCACACTGATATTTCGTCCCTCTAAAATGTAGCACAGTAAAATTTCACATTAAGTCCTAATTTTAGACGTTTTGCAAAAAATAAGACAGAAAATATTCAGCTTCTTTTTCCAAGACAAAGAGTAATAAAGTTCAACATGATGTAGCTCTTGACTGACTATGAAGTTTGTGGTCATGGCCAGTTCCCCAGAGCTCTCCAGAGCAACATTAGAAAAGGTAGACATAAAATATTCCTTATCTTTGTTTGTCTGAATTAAACATGTTTTCTATTGCCTTTTATTAATATGCAGTCAATAGATGTTTGGCACCCTCTGTTCAGGGAGGTATGGTACATTTATATGCTTTTATGTACCGCATTTTATTCTGCCCCAATTTATTTATTCCTTTCTGTAACCTGGTAAAAAACTATTTGTTTTGAATATCCTTTAGGTTTTAAGATTTTTATTTAATTTTTTTTACATTGAAATTTAATGTAGAAATTAATTAAAAGTGCCTGAAGCATTACAAAAATGCTACATTTGGAATTTTATTTTACATAATTATTGTAATTTAATTTGGAAGTGAAGAGATTTCATGCACAATAAAATGTTACACAACATACTGTGTGATATGCTTCCACATATTACACAATAAAACAAGTTTCGGACTTTTCAGGAAGATCAGTTTATATGTAAAGTTTAACTTACCGAATGTAAGGGCCAAAATTATCTTCTGTCCGAAAGAAAATACGGCTCATTTTGTTTGAGAAAAAGAATTGAAACATAAGATAGGAGGCCAAACTTTACAGAAATAACAAGCAATCAGCTTGGTTTTTAGCAGAGGGGGAAAAAATGACTTCTGATTTAACAGAACAATATATTTTAAATCAAAAGTCCTGGCCAAGCTGTGTTTAGCTTCCTTGCAACATCTTTCAAGGGCGAGTCAGAGGTGAAGTTTTCTTGTCAACATAAAAAGATGTAAATACATGGAAGATCAGCTACCTTTGCTCTCTCTAAATGGTGATTTGGAGCGCCCACCGGACGCGTCTCTCTTGCGCCCCCCTTTGAACAGCAGGTTAACAAAGGTCTTTGAGCGCTGCAGAGTGCTTTTCTCCTCTGCTTGCTTCTCTTTCTGCTTCTTCTTGTCCTTCTTCTGATTGATCTCTGCAATGGGGCACAAACAGAAATTGTGTTACAGTGGCTTAAAGTTTTTCCACGCTTGTCAAGTTAAAATGCACAAAATTAGGTGAATTTCAGAATAATATGCGACAGACAATTTTATAAAGTGCAGTCTTTGATGAAAACCATAGTTCTAGTGTTGACTCAGTGGAAATGAGTGGAAATAAGGTTTTCAATTGTAAAAACCTTGCATAATTTTTATTCCATTCCAAAACTATGCACTACTTTGTGTTGGCTGACTGCATGGAATGCAAACGAGATGCAAAAAAGTTTATGGTTATAAAGTGACAAAAGATGACAGACAACTAGACAACCATTTGTTTTGATTATCAATTTAGGTTTTAAGATTGTTAAGGGTTATAAATACTTTTTGTGAATTTCTATAAGTTCTACATCTGTGTAGGAACTTTTTAACCTTTTTTTTAATGCAGACCGACCTGCTACAGTGACCTGACTCTGTGACCTCCTGATTGGTCGACTTGGTCTGCTGAGTGCCAGCAGCACGGCTGTTTTGGGAGATTCCTTCCACCTCCTGCTCTCCTCTCCACGGATGGCCGTGTCTCTGAGCAGCGTGGTTGGTCCGAGGCTGCGGGTCGTGTCCGTTTCCATTCTCTGAGAGGAAAAGTCTGTCTGGATGGCGGAATCTGTTAGTTCAGACTCAGACCTAGGCATAAAGAAATACATAGTCCAGTTATTTTTGTCTTGTTCCCTGGTAGGCTCTACAAGTAAAATAATTTCCTTCTTTTTCTGTTTTTTTTTTATTTTTCCTTTTTCCTTTTTATTTTAGTTTGTCTATAAAGTGCTTTAAATTACTTTATGAATAAATGCTGCTGTCGAAACAAACTTCCCTAAAAGAAAACAAGTAAACATTTTCAAATACATTTTGAAACAAGATTCAGTATATTGCTAATTACTACTAATTTGAGACTCTTTGTCTAAAATTGTTTTAAATACCTACAGTTACAAATATTGCTAGTTTACATTTATGGACATGATGTTCACCCTCCTTTTCGTTGAGTATAGCTCCCTTCTAACAGTTCTTAAGTCAAAACTAATACAGACTGGGTTTGTATTATTCTTTGTCAGTGAAAACCTTTGGCCACTTAAAGACAGTAGAAATAAATAATATCTATCTGACAGATGACATTCATTAATGCTCTCCATTGTCACCAGAGTCCATAAATGTCTTCCCCAGGGGTTTGTGTTAGGTCCAGTTTTATTTTCTTACATGCTCCTGCTCAGGAAAAGTAAAACTCCACTGGTGTCCTATATTAACTTTAAACAAGGGTCATCTAAGTGATATAAAATCCCAGAAGACCAATAATGCTTTATTCTCTAATTGTAATTAACCTGAAGCCAGTTGATAAGAGTGACTTTTATTAAGTAGAGCTATCATAGAGAAATGCAGGCCATAGATTTTAGATTTTTATGTAAAATGTTAAAATTGATTATAGCTAAGAGCAAGAGGAATGTTTACAATCTTTTAAAAAAATGGTTAAAATAAAGCAAGCAAGTCTGACCTCAACTCTTCTGTGGAGATGCAAACGTCCACCATGTCTGAACCGAACGGCAGGCTGGGCGGAAACATGACTTGCGACAGGCCACTCAGGGAGCTGACCGGGGTCCCAGACGACAGAGAGGAGGTGGAAGAGTTGGAGTCTGAAGCCTGGGAGGAAGATGGCTGAGTACCATTGGCCACTGAAGAAATAAAATACCAATTTATGTGATGTAGTATACAACTTTGCTCAAACTATCTGATTTTAAGCTTTGCCATTTTAATTGTTGATTCAAACACATCAGCAGCATGTGTTACTCTACTTCCACTGGTGAATAATTTGCTACGTAGAAAAATAACTATCAAAACGGTGAGAAGTCGGGTTAGTGAGTGCTAATACTTTGAAACCAGGTATAAAGGTTTATTTTAGATTAGACAAAAAGAAAATTAAAATACCTACATTTATTCAACCACCTATATTCTGCCACCATTTCTTTATAAGCAGGATACCTCCCTGCTTCCTGTGGAGATATGCGCAGAGATATCAATGTAAATATTCAGACAAAACCACAAAAAAAGTAACTTTTTTCCTCCTAGCTTTCTAGTAATCTCTGATAGCTGAGATGCTCTCTAATTCCACAGCATCCACAGACCACAACAACAAAAGTTACACAAAACACAGGCTAAGCTTTTTATCAGCACCTGATCCTGGCTGCTTGGTGAATAATGCACGGGGCCGGGCTTTTTTTTTTGTTCACGGAGCGAAACCCAACCTCCGACGTGCAAAGTGAGGGAGGAATATCGTGACTGCACGCCAGCTGTCAGCCTTGGCCACAAAACGGGCCCGAACGACCACACCGAAGAGGCGAGACGTGTTTGCTCGTGTGCGAATTGAAGAGGAGAGGCAGGCAGTAGGTCAGGAAGTTAATGCATACAGGTCAGTTAGGCGTGGAGGCAACGAAAGAGCCAGGGCGCTCTCCAATAATGAAGAGTCAGGGTGGAATACAATCCAACCTCTTCAGTTTAACAGCAATTGTCCCTGAAGAGTACATGTATTTTTCTTTACATCATTCCTCTATAATATCAAAGGTTCAGCCTGTTTTCTTAAGGTCTGTGGGTTTTTCATGTGATCAACCAATGGTTGGCTGAACATGATATGTGTAAACTTTCCTCTAAGTCTATTTAAGCTTTCAGTGAGAGTGTAGTGGACATTTATTGCAAGTCCTCTCGTCTCCCTGTTCTTATCAAACAAAAAAAGCATAAAAATATTTTTAAAAACTTGCTTTCATAACCCAGATAATTACTGTCATCTTAAAATTATAAACCATATATATATTTTAAAGATAATAGCTAATGCAGACCATTATGGCATTGCTACACTTTTTAATGTTTCCACATTTTAGAACAATACAACTACGAGAGCTGCAACATTTTATTGGGATTACATGTGAAAGACCAACACAAAGTACTCCATACATGGAACGAGCTACATCTCAGCATCAGGTTAAAGTAAAGTAGAAATAATAACTTAAAAGAAAGACAAATTGTCACCTTAATAGTGAGCATGATGTGTGTGTGGCTCTTCAGCACCTCCACAGCGCTGCTGTGGCTGATGTCCTGAAAACTCACTCCATTGGCAGCCAGAATCTGGTCTCCAATCTTAATCCCGTTCTGCTCGGCCAAACCGCCTGGATCCAGTCTGAGACATTAACACAGTAAGAACCAAAAACATGAAAGAGAAAAAAAATGTTGCAACTCTCTGGGTGCATTGATGTACTTTCTAGTAATATTTTACTTGGAATTGAAATTGAATTTTCATCTACCAAAACCCATAATCCCGAAATTAAACAAACCCCCCAGAAATGAATCTGTAGATGTTAAAAATGTTTCATTTTTAATGATAACAATGTTTTAAATGATATTCTGATTTAATTCCATGTTGCATAAAACAACACATTATCATAGATTTGTGTGTAAAGACGATGTGTGAGCCTTTATCCTTCCTATGTAGTGATATTGAACTTACTTGGAGACGTAGATGCCCAGACCAAACTCCTTTCCCCCTCGTATGTTAAAGCCGAGACAGTAGTCGTCAGAGGTGGTGTAAAGGTGGACGATCCTCTGCAGAGCGCTGTCATGACTGGCTTCTGAAGGTGTCCGCCCGCTCTCCTCCACCACCATCCGCCGATGGACCAGGTCCACCCTAGAAGACGAGCATCGCGCCCAGATGATTTTAAAAACAGAAGTAGGAAAAACAGAAAAGCATAAACTCACTTTAACGGTAAAAACTCACCAGGTCGTCTTCTCCTTCGAGTAGCGGATGCCGGGAACTTTCCCCACTCGCCTCACCACCATCCTTAGCCTGTTGTTGCCCGTCAGCACCTTCACGGCGCTGCTCATGGTGATGCTCTCCAGGCTGACGCCGTTCACCTCCACCAGCTTATCTCCGACCTGCAGGCCCGCCTCCTCTGCAAGCAAAAAACAGAAGAATGGAGTAAAAAACGTAACGAAACGCATCAGCAGCGGCCGTATTTCTAAGACCACCACTCACGCGCCGTGCTGTCGTCCTCCACCTTACTGACGAAAATGCTGAGGCCGTGCTCCGAGCCGCCACGCACGCTGAAGCCCAGCTTCCCGTCCACACTCTTATCCACTGTGACCGTGTGGAGGTCTTCACTGTCATCTCCACCTAAAACACATCAGGAGGAATCTGAGATACAAAGGCAAAATGTGTAATCTCAGCTGATCTCGCTTGAATTAGTGTGAACTTCCTTCAAGGGACACGTAAAGAATGATTATTCTTCTGAAAATGTAAAGACCATCATTACCGCAAAAAGAATTAAAGAATATTTCTGGGATAGGATGGTCCAAAGTGAAGACCTAGGTCTGATTAAGAATCCAAGGAAAAACTTGAAAATTTACTTCAGTCTTGATGCAGACACACACATGATTATTGATTTAAGAGAACTAATTTTCAAAAATTGTTTTATATGTAATGGGTTTTAGGAAAAAAAAACTGTGTCCAAAATTTTTTTATTATAATGAGAAATAGAAAAGTTAGAAGGGCATAATTAAGTTTGCAAGGCACTAAATAAATGGAGACTTGAGACATCTATTTCCAATTTATATTTAAAGCATTCTGATTAACATTTTAATACAATATATAGTTATGGGGATTGTTATTGCTATACCAAAGCACATTCTGAATCATGCCGGTTTGCACTGTGTTTGTGGCTCACTGTGACTCACAGCTGCTTCCTACCATCTACAGGAGAGTTGATGAGGATGACCCGACCCATGGGCGAGGAGGCTCGGATTCCACGGCGACGCTGTTCCTTCTTTCGTAAGAGGTTGCGTGCTGCCGTGTGCGAACCTTGTGTCGCTGGACCCTTTTCCCTGCGGGACGGATCTGACGAGGAAGCCATGGGGGCTGGATGGTTCTCCTTTCACACACGCACTCTCCCAGCCAGTCAGCTCCAGGTGAACGAGTCTAAAGGGAATCAATTAGAGTCATTCCATTTTTTTAAAAAAGTGAGACTCATCTCCAGATTCCATAAACTGATTCACTTCTGTTTATTTTACTGATTAAATTCCGCTTCTCAGAGCACTAACATGTTAGATAAGACAATTAAACAGATTTTTAGCACATGGAAGTGGGACTACTGAAAGGTATGTTCATATATTTCACAGTATAGAAAGCTAATACTTGGTTGGCTATGAATTACTAAACATATGACATATAGTGTGACAATTATAGCCATTTGTTAACGTGAAAGTTGTCGGTGTCACTAGGGATTTTGCCATTTTTATAACAATTCTGTTTTTCCATTAACATGATTGAATACAGTGTTTTGAACAGCCAAATTCTTAATGGCAGTTTTTTTTTTGCTGTTTTAAAGGCTGCTATAATTTTATGAATTACAGTAACACTTCTGTATTAAATTTATTTATTATTCTGCTTTACTTACTGCCAGACTTATTGTTCTTCATCTGTAAATTATAGTCATTACAACTGACAAAACTGTTAACTCTGGGTACCTAAAATGTACAATACAAGCCTCACTGTTTGAATAACTAACTTATACCAACACGTCAGTCTACTGAGATGCCTGTCCAGCTGTTTGTGTGATAGTACTTAGTCTTCACTCACTCATGTAGGTTGTTCTCTGACATATTTGACTCTTTGTCCCCCTGGAGTCACACTTCGGTCCATTCCGCTCCATGTTGCATCTCCCTCACCTGTCTGCATTTACAGACAACAAAACAAACACATTTACCTCACACCCCATCGGTCCCGCTGTCCTCAAGCTTCCTCAGATCACCTCCCATCACAAAACTGAGTCACAGAGGGTTTTAGCTGCAGCAGGTGAGCTCAGAAATAGGATTTCGTGGGGGTTATCCAAGGCAGACTTGATCCCCTACAGCCAGGAAGTCACATGCTGTCTCCATGGTTATGTGTGTCACTAAACGTAAGAGTCTGTCCACACGTCGTCACTTTGGGGTTCCCTGGAGCGCTGGAGGGACTCCAGGACCCTGGACAGCGCAACTTAAAACTGCGGCTGCGCCAACGAAATTTAATCCATGATTGTAAAAAAAATAAAAATAAAAATAAAAAAATTGCGTTTTATGCATTTTTTTTAAACGCATCTCCTAGATATCGTGTAGACTACATGACTAAAAAAAAAAATCGCTAAATATGCGCAGTGCTAAGACGAAGACTATAACTTACCAAACATTTGCGTTTCAGGTCCAGAACGAAACCGATACAGGAAAAGTCCCTCCCGTTCTGTATTAATCCAACTTGGTAAGCACAAATAAACCCGTCCGTTAAATCATCCCACACCACAGTGGTCGAGAAAAACAAAACTATCGCAAACAGTTTGCACACCCGTTTGTGCGAAACGCGTTATTCACCTCGAATTCACGAAAGGCAACATCCGAGTGACCGTCACTGGCTGGATCGTTAGCAAACAAAGGTGTCTGATTGGATGACTAGCGTGGCGATTGACACTTCTTTACAAGTTTGCCTGCATCACGTTGAAATAATGCCAATTAATTTTTTACTAAAAAAAAAAATGTGCAAAAGTTAAGACTCATCTCACACATTTAGTACAACTTTTAAATAGTGAGGCTTAAACAATTAAGCCAGAAAAAAAGAACCGGAGTGAAGACTTAAAGTTACACTTGCTTGAGTAGCTTTGGGGAGGGAAAAAAAATGTAAAAAGCTTTGCAGCTTCATACTTTAGTTATAGAAAAAAAAAAAAAAATCCTTGATTGTATAAGAAAAGCCCAGGGTGAGACCATTTATGCACAGCAAATCACTAAAATGTTAAATTAGAAACGGCAATTATGGTATCTTAGCAACTTTAAAACAGGGGGACTTATTTGTACACCTTTTACACAAACAGACAAAACAAACCAGAGGATAACAAGATGCTTTATTGTTGTGAAAGGTCAGTCTCTGGTTCCTGAGTTGCTCTACAGTACAACATACACGGAACTTGGTGTTAGACATCAAGTCTGCTCGCTCTGTTGAGTTTAAAAACAGACCATCATGAACACACCCAAAGTTTCACAATCAGTCATACACAATGAAATCCTCATATCCCAGAGACAAACCTTGATTCACACATCTAAAATTGTACTTTTTTTTTTTTACTGTGGTATTTTTTTGGCTGCTTGGAGAACATCTGAAATGTTGACTTTATCTCCAAACTCCTTCTCTCGGTGCTCCAGTAATATTCCCTGCAAGAGAAAAAAAAAATGTATACAAGTTTGACAGATCAGATCTATACAAATAGATTTTATGTCATTCAAATTAAGATTTACCTGCTTGCCTCGTCCAATGACAAACACCCCACCCAGGACGAAGCCTTCTCCTAAAATGTTTCCAATGAAGCCCTTTCTGAAGGCCCTCACTCCACTCAACCAGACTCCTAAACGCATGAAAGCCAGAAGTCCCATCTTCCGCTCACGGGGCCCATAAAACCTCCTCTGCAAGAGAAGTTGGATTCATCAGTCAGTTATGCAAACTGAAGATTTATTATAAACTCAATGAGCTCAGTGTTTATAGAACACACTGATAAGGCAGTGTCTGGTCTGAAGGAGGGTTCGTTCCACTGATCATTTTTCTCTCCAAGGCAAACTGGCTAAACAATGTGTCAATTTATTCATTTAAAAAAAAAAAAATCCTCAACCTTTTCATCCAAGAAAATCTCCCCCTTGAAGTATGGTCGAAAGTTCTGGACCTCGGTTCCCACGTCCTCCTTCACCACAGCGTACAGAGGGACCCCCAGCTTGTCCAGCTGGGGTTTCAGAGAGGACAGCTCTGCAGCCTCCTGTTGGAACAGTGGAGAAAACTAAAACAAATGTTTTTATACTTTAAAGTAGTTTGTGTCCCAGGATCTTTAAGATAATAAAAATCTTCAAAATGATGTCTGAAGAAAATGAGCACTATATAAAAAGGTTCTTAAATAATCTGATTAGAGTAGGTTGCAAAAGCAGACTGCCTAGAATTTCCCTTGGCTCAGTTTGGTGACCAGGGATTGAACTATAAATCTCCTTTTCCTTAAAAGGGGTGGGGGAGGTGGGGGCAAAAAACAATGGGAACAATGTTTGAGGATGCCTATAATAAAATTAGAACTTTCTTGACCAAGAATTTAGTGCAGTGTACGACAAAACCTACTGCACACTGTGGTTGAAAAGAAAGAAAAGGGGATTCAGGAAGGAAGGAATATTTAATAATGGGCGTTGTGTGTCAGGGTGAACAGTTTGTGGAGTGTAGATGCTGCCTGGAAAGATCGTAACATTACCTCTCTGCACAAAAATCACCCGGGACGCCGCACTGCCATGACTACGGCTCCCGATTTGTCCCACAGCGTTTTGGCCTTGAACGTCTTTATTTCTGGGGAAAGAAAGTGCAGCATGACTTGAGCAAGAGACTAAAAGTCACGCGGTCCAGCAGCATAATAGTTTCTTTCAATAGTTCTTTGTTTTGTTTTTTTTTTTTTGTTTTTTTGTGTAAATGTTTAAGTTCAGACCTTACCTCCTTTCAGGGTTTTCAGCTCAGCTTCCTCCAAGAACATCAGAGTCGCTTTCAGGGGTGGAGTAAGAAAGAAGTCCGTGAAAAAGTTCAAAACTCCCGTGACGAGGCCGCTCACGGTGGCCACCGTGTCTCCAATAAGTGCCGTAGCCATTTTCCTGTTTGCCCCTCACTGCATGTACTCTACTTTAAACGGACCCCGACTGGGAGCGCATTTAAACTGCAGCTCGAGTTGATCCTCCACACCGCAGCCCAAAGCCAGCCCCCCTTTTTCTGTTCGACCCAGAAACTGATCAGTGTCAGATTAGCCGCAGCTGCGGTCCGATTTAACGATCCGCAGGACTAGTGCGCATCCGGAAAAAAAGATAAAGGGGAAAAAATGATATTAAGAAACAGTCATCGTTACGCAGTTCACCCTCCTCCAGGTCAAAGGTTGTTAGAAAATGCAGAGTCATATTTGTGAAACGCCAGATTTCACAAATCTGCTGTGAACTTTGACAGATTTCTGCTTTGATATTATAAAACAAAAAGAGATATTATAAAACAAAATATACCCAGGTGTGCGCATTATTGTTAGATGATTGACATTACTAACCACATGGGAATAC
This sequence comes from Micropoecilia bifurca, assembly GCA_903067075.1. NCBI lineage: Eukaryota > Metazoa > Chordata > Actinopteri > Cyprinodontiformes > Poeciliidae > Micropoecilia > Micropoecilia bifurca. Next base: position 35,002 of record CAEGAF010034504.1, on the reverse strand, counting down.
AAGTCCAGAATCAAATGTTCAGATTGTTTGCAAAAGAATTAACACCCCTTGGTGCCTTTCCTCTAATGTTAAATCACAACCTTTATATTTTCCTATGAATTTATGATCTTGCTGACTTAATTTATTTCTCAATGCTTCTGTAACACACAACCTAGGTGGCATTTTTAACAAACACTTAAAGAAAACAAACAGATTGAATAGAATTACTCCAAATAACATTTATTGTTGGGTAACGTGTACTTTTTTGTTTTGTTTTGTTTTTTGTGTGTAAATCACTAGTTTGGAAGGATTTAAACCGTTTAAGAGCCGCCTCTAGAAATATGACCTCTGTTTTCAACATTTGAGAGATTCATCAGGCTGCCTCGGCTGAGTCACGGCGACCATTATGGTGAGGGTTCAGCGGCAGCCGAGTCATCAGATGCCTCATCCCCGAGCTGTCCCTCTGTCTCCTAAGATCCCGGATAGAAAAACATCACAAATAATCATTAAACATCTTACAAGCATTTCTCATTTACACTGAAATTGTTAATCTGCCAACACTAGTGAATAAAAAGCATAACCAGTTTACATTTTGAAGTAAATCAGACTGGTCCTCAAAAGTGGGCGAACTTGCCTCTTGTATCTCAGTGTTTTCTTGACCGGGATATGTCTCTTCTCGTTCAAGTTCTTCACTCAGTGGAGCTGAGTCTCCCTCTAGTTGGGTCAATTCTTCAGATTTGTTATCTTCACCCTAAGCATTTATGTACATCAAAGTTAGATGATGGAAATTTAATATTCCCTGTCTTCCCTGTGAAGCAACACAAAACCGCTGCAGTATGATGAAAAGGTATTTGCTCCCTTACATATTTTCTTCTGTTTCTTGTATAATCACACTTAACTGTTTCAGATAGTCAAAGAAATGTTGCTACCAGTCAAAGGATAAACTGAGCAAAACAAAATGCTTCCAGTTGATGATTTCATTGTAACGGGATTGAGTGACTGTGATTTTAGCAAACCAGTGAGGGGGATTATCTGCAAATGAAGGACAGAAAACAACATAAATAACAACTAAAGCCCTGAAGACATCACTTTTGTTAAGGTCAGTAATCATGAGTTCCAAAGCGAAAACCTCTGGCTGACCAAAAAAGAACTAAAAGGCTGTGCAGCATTTACCAAAGGCAACATCCTGGTGATTCCCAAGAGTTTTAGGAAAATATTCTCTAGACAAGGTGGTCTGGGGCTCAATCATTTTATTTCGTTTTTCAAATAGGAGCAGAGTGGTTTGGATGACGTCTTTACTGTAATAAATTAAATCATTTGAAAAATTTATTTTACATTTACTCAGGTTAGCCTAGGCCAACAGTAAAACTAATCTCATGGTCAGCAACATTTAAGTGACAACCCCCCCCCCCAAAAACCCATAAGAAATCTCTGCGTACAATTGTATCCCATCTTTCTGGTTATCGGCCTTGTTTTTAAGCGAATCAATCAATAGTTTAAACTTTATTTGCTTAGCCTCTTTGTACAGCTCAATGCTACACAAAAGGCTATAAAAGATTAAAACTGACCCCCCACTGAGAACAGAAACATCAAAGCATACAGCAAGAGAGATTTTAATATTTCGGTGTTTCTGGAATGAAAACGGTCTCAGCTTAGTCCTGGTTGGGTTATAAGAAATGTCATGACTTATCACTGCTGCTCTCTGTGACGTGGAGCCGAAGCTATCAGTGGTATCACTCGTGTGACTGTCAGCCAGCTGACGTAAGAGGAAAGTTCTAGTGGAGCATTGAATAACCGGGTCCTGGAGCTTTTTCCTGAGCAGTTTGCAGCTTCTAAAACCTCTCGCTGCAGCAGCAAAGAGCTAAACACAAGACATATTTATCAGTGAGTCACCTTGTCCTGGTCTTGAAGAGAGCTGATGTCTTCGCTCTGCAGATCCCCTCCAACAGAATCCTCAGGTTTTTTCTCTGCTTCATCAGCCTGGACATGAAAGATGGAAAAGAAGCTAAACTAAATATGATAAAGTGTTATTCCCGTTATCACAATTTAGACAACGCTTCGATTTGACAAACTTCACAGTGCTGGTATGGCTATATTTGGAGTCCCAGGGAAGGGTAAATCAATAACTCATAAAACTGAAAATGTGCTGACCTTTTCAACTCTCCTCGTCTGTGTCGATCTCATGAGTTTAAACTGCTTATAATCATTCAGAGTGACAGTTGTTTCATTTCAGTGGTTTCTTTTTTGTTTGGCAGTAAGGTGGGGAAGGATGGGAAAGAAAACTGAAAAAAGCTACAGTACATATGCTGTTATTTATGTAATCAATATTATATTTTTGCTGGATTAATTAAAAAAAAAGGTGATATTCCTGTCATCGTCCTGCATCTGAGTTGTATTCCTGTTTCTGTCCTTTTTGAAGCATCTCTTTCCTCATCCGTCTTCTAAACTCCCTCTCACTCTGTCCACCTGGCCAGACAATCTGCACTTTTTGATGACGTTCCATGTCTCTTCTACGCAACTGCATGAGGAATGTTCCTTAATTCAATCTCCGGCTCTTCACTGTTACTCTCTGTGACTTGTAGCCAAAACCGTCAGTGGCTGCACTCTTGGCTGCCTCCTGAGATACGAGGAAAGTTCTGGTTAAGCGATTAGAAACTCTGCTCTGTTTTTTCTCCTGTTCCTGCTTTCTGAGCAAATTCATCTTCCTCAACTTTCTCACTGCAGCAAAGAGTATAAAATTAGGACAGGTTCATTAGTGAGCCACCTTGTCCTGGTTCTGAAGAGGAAGAGAACTGGGCTCTTGAGTCTCCTGTTTGGTGTCTGTCATGGCTCCTTCTTCTTCTTCTTCAGTTGGATCGGTTTTCTCTGTTTTGAGCTCCTCGCTCTCCACTTGGAGAGAGTCTTCAAGTTTATCATTCTCTCCATCAACCTTTAAGTTAGAGAGAAAAGAAGTTGAACACACCCTGATTCTTGTTTTTGTTCTCTTTTAAGGATCTCTCTTTCCTCGTCTGTCTTCTAAACATTTACTTCAACTCACTCTGTCCACCTGGGCAAATATTTTTCATGCAAGGGCTCCTCCCTGCTTCTCCTCAATCTGTATTTATGATGAGAGCCACATTCCCCAACATAAATACAACATTTTATCTGCATCACCTTCTCTGCATCCGGAGAGTCTAAGGCGGCAGGATTTGTTTTGCTGTGAAGGTTCTCTGTATTGTTGGATATTAAATCAGTGTCATCTGGTCTGGGAGTCGATTTCAGTTGGTCAGTTTGTTCTGGTTCTTCGTGTCCGCGAGACTCGGACTGATCGATCACCTGTAGAAGAGACGGCCGCCCTTCGATTTATTTCTGAAAAGCACCACAAAGCTTTAGCATGGCATCTCACTTTAAGTTCTGTCTTCCTATTTTGAGACCTGTTTTATGTTTTTCACCGTCAATCAGCTACAGCAGCATTTCAGTGGTTTAAAATATCATCCAAATTCAAAAAGTGGAACACGTACAAAATAATATATTTCAAGAAAGTCTTTCTACTTATCATGAGGACTTTCACAAAAATCTGATTATTATGTAAGACCAATCACACCAATGAAAATAATTTCATACAGAAATGTTACCATAAGGAAACAGGCCTGGCCTTCATACGGAATCTGTGGAGCAGTTCACTACATCCAGCAACGCACAACTAGATTACACTATGAGTTTCCCTTTTTGGATTTAATCAGTGAAATGAATTAGTTTTTTTATGATTTTGTAAGTTATTTCTGCGCAACTGTATGAGGAATCTTCCTTAATTCAACTCTCTGACTCTTCTTCACTGTTGCTCTATGTGACTTGTAGCCAAAAAAAAATCAGTGGTGTCACATATGACTTGACTTCCTCCTGACATTAGAGGAAAGTTCAGTAACTCTCTTCTGTTCTTTCTTCTGTTTCTGAGCAAATTGATCTTTCTCAAACCTCTCACTGCAGCAACCGCAGCAAAGAGTAAAAAACAGGATCAATGAGCCACCTGGTTTTGAAGAGGAGCAGAACTGGGCTCTTCAGTCTCCTGTTTGGTGTCTGTCATGGCTTCTTCTTGTTCTTCAAGTGGGATTGTTTTCTCTCTTTTGAGTTCTTCTTTCTGCAAAGTGGAGACTGTCTCCACATAGACAGAGTCTTCAGGTTTATCCTTCTCTGCTTCATCCACCTTGAAGTAAAGGATAAAAACAAGTTGAACTGAAAGTGACAAAAATACTCTTCCCATCCTCCTGCATCTCAGCCTGACTCTTGTCTTTGTTCTCACTGAAGAATCTCTTTCCTCATCTGTCTTCTATACTTCAGCTCACGCTGTCCACCTGGCCATACATCTTTTTCATGCACTGGATCTTCTCCGCAATATGAATACATGCAGCGAGCCACGATCGCCGGCGTGCAAACTGCGTTTTTTTTTTTTCTGCATCACCTTCTCTGCATTTGGAGAGTCAAAGGTTTCAGGTTTGTTGTGCGGATTCTCTGCAATGTTGGATTTTAAATCACTGCCATCTTGTCTGGGAGTTGATTGTATTTGGTCAGTCTGCTCTGGTTCCTCATTTTTGCCAGACTCAGATTGACCAGTCACCTGCAGGACAGATAGAAGCAATATTTTTTTTGCAATGTTGCAGTGAGATCTTGTGACATATGTGACTCTACCTTTCCATGTTTTGTCACATGACAGGGACAAAAGATGGAATATATATCATTGGCCAAAAACTGTGATCCTTTCTGACCAAGGTACCTTCTTCCATGTGTTTACTTTTCCCCCTCATTGCTTGTGACAAACTGTACTTCCAATACATTTGTTCCAACAGTAAGTTTCTTCTTGTCAGTCTTATAGAAATAGCATATTTCTAGAGTGGATATCTAATAACTGTCCTAACAACATATTTTCCACCTGAGCTATGAGCTGGGTTACTCTATGTTTACCAGTTTCTTATCTTCAGCAGGCTTCTCATCTTCAGCAGTGGTTTCAACTGGTGTTTCAGGCTCTTTGGGTTTCTCAGCCTCCTGTTGAAAAGTTGACAATTAACCATTTCTGTTGTGCTTTACATTTTGACCAGCAGTTACAAATGGGAAGTAAGTTCTGGCAATAATAAAAAAAACAACTTGTAAATGATTAAACACATTGTAAAGACAGTAGTGTGAAAGTGTGAAAATGAGTGATAATCATACTTTTAGACGTTCTTGCAGGGCTTTAGCGGCTCTCTCTGCCTCCTCTCTCAGCGCTTTCTGTCTGTTATATTCAGCAATCTTTTTCTCCAACACAGCAAACTGCTCTTTTTTCTGTAAAAATGATGTGATCCATTAACATCTTAACTTTTTCTGATTTTTTAGTATTATGTCATTTCATGTAAGTATTTATGATCCTATTTCTCAGAAGATTTTATAATAATCTTATTTCTTAGAACCAAACCATTGTTCTACATGAGTCTGTTGGTGGTTTATTTCATGTCTAGGTAAAAGGTGGTTGAGATTTGGCGGCCATATCTTTTAGTCTGATGAGCTTAGACTGTCTAAGCCTCTGTTATCCGTGAACAGCTTTCAAACCCGTTTAAAGATCAGAGCTTTAACAATAGCAACAATAGGTTTAGGATGAGGGAGACACAGAACTGGAAGTAAAACAATAACCTCATGGTGGGAATTGATTATGATGTTTACCTAACATTCCCACTATATAAAAAGCATCAAAACTGCAAAGTTTTGATGCTGGGAAGGCCTTCAGAAAGCCTGGACAAGTATTAATAAGAACATTTTTCCAATTATAGTGTGGAAGCTATAAAGAAAAATATAAAAATACATTTAAAAGTGATTTAAAACATTTGCACAGCTCTACAAGTTGAGGACAATAACTATATATAGTAAAAATACTTAATTTGGTCTTTATGTCCTCTTTATAGCCAAAATATTTTGAGCCAAAATACCATTCTCATTGCAGAGCACATATGGGAGCATCGAGCGATGTGGCTCTAGGCATTAAGAGGAAAGATTTAGATCCAAGCAGGGTGGCTCAATCAAAGTCCATACTTATAGATCCTCTGTTGAATCCAACAGAAAATCTATTAAAAAAAAACTTGAAAACTGATTAATACAATCTTTTTTTAATGAGTTTGAGCTTTCTTTGCAAATGGTCAACAATATATGTCTGTTGATATACTATTTACAAAAAATGTTGAAACCTACTCACACAATAAAATGTGTTGATATGCAATTATGACATTATGTGGAAAAAAATAAATAAATGGTATGAATACTTACATAGTTTCAAAATTGTAATTTAAAGAAAAGATTGAAGATGGCAACGGTGTGGTGGTATGGTGTCTCCTGCTGGCCAATAAAAGAAACTGCTGCTTACCTCTTTCTCGAATTGTTTATTAGCCGTGTATTTGTAGAGCCAGTGACCCAGATACTGGATGGGGTGAGCCGGTCTCAGCTCGGCTACTTCAGCCAGCCCCTCCGCCAGACACTCTCCCAGATGTTTCTTTATGTACTCCGTGTCCATATTATCACTCTCCACGCGAAAACCTACACAAATAACCAAATGAACAACACGAACATAAGAGAAGTGATTAAAAGTCCAGTTAGAGACGGTGAAATACATAGTTACATTTACTACGTAACGCTTTTCTAGTTGTATCAAAAATAGTTTTAATGTTTCACAATATTTTAATCGTAGTTACCTGAAAAAACCCTACAATTTTCAACAACTAAGTAGGAACAGAAGACAATCGTTGTTGCTGAGAGTCGAATGTAGCCTTGTGTCTCCATAGTAACGGCGCCTCATTTTTTGGATTCCCTCTTTTTCGAACAGTTCCGACCTCTTACTCGCTTTTTCTGTTGCAACTAAATTATTTGCTTTGTTTTTTGTTTTGTTTTGTTTTGTTTTTCTTTTGCCTGAAGGTGGTTTTACTGACACGCTTGGTAAACGCAACAAATAAGCAAAAAAGACGATTTAAATATCAAAGTAGCACTATAAACTAGTTAATTCATGAATGAAGAAAAATATGGGTCAAAAAAGTTCAGACAAAAATTATAACATTTTTAAAAAACTTTTTTCTTAGATTTTAGCACTGTTACATTGCACAATGGTACAGTGAGTATATACACAAGCTTCAATTGTGAGTATTCTGCTGCCATCTAGTGGTTACATTTCAAATCCGTATTTACGATTGTACTTTTTTTACTTTTTATTTCTCCAATTACATGTTGGGGACGTATTATCTATAAGTCATAGTTAATCACAGTTATTAGGGAACCATCTGTGTGCAAAACATCTACATTGATGGTTTTCCCTTTGTGATTTGAGGTCTACTGTTCACCTGAAGGCTGCAAAGGCAGTAGGGTGTATCATGCGCATCATCAGATGTAGCCATTCGTTCAGGTGAGCGTGTGCTCCGCTGTCAGGGTTGCAGTAAGTGCCACTCTGCAAGACACTCGGCGTTCCTCCTTTGATCTGAGTTTGCGGCGGTTCTGGGAACCATGTTCCTGAGTGACCAGCTGTGTGGGAACGGGACGTTGTCAAGGGTCTGATCTCACCCCACCTGGAGCAGCTCCTCCGGTTTCATCGCGGGAATCCTGACTGCGTCAGGAACAGCTGGCCCGTAACCCGCCACGGCTGCCACAGGCGGGGGGGGAAATAACGTTCACAGGCGGCTTACGGAGATACTTTTATGATACACAGGGATTGAGGATTTGGTGGAATATTTGTGCAAGGTAAAAACACTCCCAACACTCCAAGGCTGGTGTAGTGCATGAACTCGCCGGTTGTCAGGCTTCAGATTTACGGTCCTTGTCTTGGAAATTCAGTTGAATTTTGGGAAAACTGGTCAGATACTACCAAGTTTCAGTTTCTCTGAAAAAACAAGAAACAAAACAGGGTCATTTTTTTGGTTCTAATTATGGTTTGGCTGCTATTTTTACTCCATTAAGTTACAGTTTTTCACAAAGGATATACTATTTTGCTGTCTGAATGTGTTTATTTAAAAGCTGAGCACTATAAGGACATTATGTCTTTCACTTTTAATTTTAATAAGCTGAGTAAAACAAAAATCTGACTCTTTTCTGGCAGTGTGAGTGCTTGTATTCCAACATCTGCAGCGTTCAGTCTAAGGAATATTTAAAGGAGTACTTTTATGTGCATGTTGTCAGTGAAGATCATAATTTTATTGCATAATATTGTAGAAAAAAGGTTGTTATGCTCAGGCTTTTGCTGTCACCCAGCAGGTGAATGACCAGCTTCCGTTAAAACACAATGTTGGAAGACTTTAAAATCTTCTGTGCCTCCCCCCCCCACCCCCTCTACCCGCTTTTATGCCTTATCCCAAGGCAAAGTGTTATTTTTAGCCTGTGTCTTCATGGCAAATTGGCAATATCCCTTGATGCTGTGGAAGCTCATAAGTAACTATTTCTCTGCCGCTAGTCCATGTTAACCATAGCAGTGATGTTGGAGTCTGGAGACAACCTGCCTCCAGGCGCACAGTTAGAGCAGATCTTTGGACATGGTGGAGAACGTGGAGGCTGGTGTTCATTTTTGATCCTGTCAACAGAAAACCTGAAACTCTTATATAACCAAATGGGCTCCTGGAGGCCCAGTGGCAGGGCTGATACAAATTTCACCCTAGATGGAGAACATCTTTAGGGTCTTGATGTGCATTGATTCCTGAATTTTGACTTAAATATATCAGCTTTGTTTTTTTCCCCCTGCTTTTCCTAAGCATTTATTCCAGGTATTGTACGTAAATGTGCGCATTTCCGTTGTCTTCTTCTGCCTGAGAGTGTTTGCTCATCTTGCATCACATGTGCTTGGACGAGGAAAGTGTTGGTTTTGAGTTTCTTTCACCAAGTGAACCCATGTGACTACTTGGCTGGGGCTCCGTATTTAAAAGGTGAAGTAAGGTTAAGCATAACTGCAACTCTCTCCTAATAAATAAACCTATTTCTTTACATGTAGTTACATGCTCAAATCTGACTACTATTACTTAGACACAAGCCGCTTGCTTTTGGTTTTCTGTATGTTCTTTTTTTCTTTTCTTTTTTTTTGGAGCTAATAGCTCCCCACGGTCCCTCATGAGATGGAAGGGATATTCTCCATATCACTTCCAAATCTCAAATGTCTGTCCAGTCAGTACAAAGGCCAAATGGGTCAGTTTGAGACAGGAGAAATTGTGTAGAAGATTTTGGGATAAGGATTTTACATCTAAAATAAAAGTATTCGTAGAGCAAACATTTGGGCTACAAACACAAAAAAACCCCAGCAGCGACGCTAAAGCCTGTCAGAGTAGAGACTGTAACTGGTAGCAAGTAGGCTACAGAAGTCTAGCGACTGGAATGAAGGTTCATCTTACAATAACCCTAAACACACAGCCAGAGTCACAATTGAATGGTTTAAGTTGAGGATAATTATATGTTAGAATGGCCCAGTCAAAGTCTGAATCTGAGGTCAGCTGGGAATCTATTGGCAAGACTTTGGAATCAGTGTTCACAGGTACTCTAAGCTTGAGCTATTTTGTATATGAATGTGTGAATGAGCAAATGTGAAAAGATGGCAGAGACATACTTAAAAAGACTAAAAGATGTGACTGGACTGGAAGGTAAACCTACAAAATATTGAGTTCCAATAAAAATACGGTGTTTGTGGTAATAACGTGAGAAAAAAAAAGTGGGCATGTTGTTTCCTTAATACCCAAATCTATCAGTTAACCAACAGAGTTTAGACAGCATTTCTACAAATTCATGCTCGGATCTATAAATGTCCAAAGATCTGCAACAGAATCACACAAGATGTTCTTTGGATGTTAGCCGTAAGTGAGGTAAGCCCACTCTAAGACCCAGAAACCCTCATCTCACCCCTACAAACCAACACTGGCTTGTGATTAAAGCCAAAAAGCTAGTTGGGCTTGTTTCCGGAGGCGAATATTGGCATTCACATTCCATGGTTGGCTAGTGTGACAGAGAAGTGTCTACATTACCCCGACTATATCCTCAGCCAGAATGTCACAGGTCATATTGGTCTTTGCTAACGTGCAAAATGATACATATGTATTACTGTCAGGGAAGGCTTCTGAAGTCACTTTTTTTCCCCTCCATAGTCCTGGGTTTCTCAGTTTTCCAGCAATTCCTAGTTTGGCTTACAGACATGTAAAGTGGGGGGGGGGGGAAGAAAAATTGCACCAGCAGATGCAGGTGAAGGATGAGTGACCATCTGCATGAACCAGTTCAGAGGTTGCAAATATTTTCCACAAAAAGAGAAATAATGCGTAAAGCGTGCGCAGAGTAAAGACTGAAGAGAGACAATAAGTGGTTATGCCCAGTGTTGTCATGATGTGTTTTTTTGTGATGGACCCAAAGGAGCAGTTTAATACTCTAAATAACACAAGTAGACAACAGACCTAGCCTGATGAGCAAACAGATCACAGATGTGAAGGGCGAACAGGAGGCAAACTGAAGGGAGGAAGAGGTAAAAGTGGCACATGGACCAAGGGAGATTATACTGGGGATTAGGGAATAAATCTAACATTAGACTACAGAAACATAATTAAACTAGAGTAACTAAGAGTATCTAGGAACAAGAAGTAAGCATAGCTAGAAGCACTACGAAGAACTGATCTGAAGTAAAACAGAAACAAGACTGGTATAATAAAAGGAAGCTGAACGGCAACGTGTTAAAAAGTAACTTGAAAGATTTTTAGGACTGAATCTAGAAGAAAAATGTAATTTTTTTAGTGTCCTGAAGTTGGTTTTGACTGAAGTAGGATAAATGCAACATTTAACAAAGTAATTAGACTGGATCAGACTTTTTTTGTAACTAAAACAGATTATGCAAAGATAGACGTTGCTTCTCAGATTTTTGAGCGACTTGGACAGATTATGAAGAAACCATTCATTTCCATCCCCTGTACAAGACAAGGCAACAGTCTAATGATTGGTCTTGTTTTTGTTTTTTTGACACTGGCAGGCTTTCGGTTTTGAGGTCTTTAAAAATGGACATTTGATGGCTTCAGCAGTTACATCTTGATGTAATGTAATCAGGAAATGCTCCCTATAAGGCCAATGAGAAACACATGTACTTTCATGATGTGTATTTTAAGGTTGGCTCACTGTTGGGAGCAGTGGGGCCCACAGCTCCCAGAATGGGAGTTTTGAAAAGCAGTGATGTGAAGGGCCCAGGAAGGGTAGCAAGGTGGTTTTGGACACACTAATGTAGCTGATTATTTCAGGGTACAAAAAAAAAAGGGGGGGAACTCCAGGTGCCAGAGTTGGGTGTGTGCTGGGTAAGAGAGGCGGCTTTCAGTAGGGATCAGGTTAAAGCCATTTTTCTGCTTGGACGATAGCCTCAAGTGTCACATGTGAGGGTAGAGACAGAGGCACACTGGGTAGAGACAGAGGCCTGGTGTGTTCAGGGTCCCGTGTAAACTAGAAGGAAGCAGAGAAGAGTCAGTAAGCTAAGCTGGCATGCTGTCCTGTTTATCAGAGGGATGTGAGACGCAGAGCGAGGGAGGAATGAGCAGACTCATCGGGCTTCTGAAACACGATGCTCCGTCCTGATTGCCTGGAGCAGCTGTGCAGCCACCGTATCTCTGTGAGCGTACGCGGTCTCTGCACAGGATGCATGATTCTGTGTTCAAGTGGCACGATCCAAAGAAGTGTTTCAGTGCATTCATATCTGCACTCGGCCTAACACGGGTTTGTCTCGTCATTTTGACTGATTTTTGTAAAGTGTGTGATTAGTTTGTTCACACACCTTTAGTGATCTGTGCCAATGATGCCTTTTCCAGGAGACTTGATCTGATTTTACATGTTGAATAGGTTAGTGGGGATTTTTTTGTTTTTGTTTTTCCAAAACTGTGATAAGAAAACAAGATTTAACCACATGCAACATTTGGAATACTCTAAAACAATTAGTGGGACATTCTCTTAGCATTTTTTGACAGGTTATGATTAAATTTTACCCCTAGCCATCGGACTGAACATTGTGCACAAAGGGGTATTTGTTCTATTTGTTGATAAATAGAAATGTCGGCGTAATTGCAACACCCTTCACTATAATTGGGACCTCCAATAAAGATGCATAGACAGGCTTTTGAAGATATTGTTGCTATGGCAACTTAGCAGCCTTTATTTTTTTATGCCAAACTGAAATGTTTTAAATCTTTGAACAAAGTTTAATGTTGACCAAAGACAATTTATTTACATAATCAATAAATCAACTTAAGAACAGAAAAAAGCTATACAAAGTTACCAATTTTCACCAGCAACACTCAAAACAAAACACGTATCTTAATGAGCCCCAAGACTTATAGGAAAATATTTGGTGGACTCATGATGAGACAAAGTTGAGCATTTTGGATGGTGAGCGTCCTGTTACATCTTTGCATAATTTTTTTTTACATTATTGAATTAATGTTGTTAAACAAGATTTTTTGGAATAATGACAATGATTTTGTTGTTACAACGGAAGATACATTTACTTTCAGGTTTTTCGTAACATTGGTTTCAATAAGTGTGGATGGTGATGTGTACATGACAGCATGCAACATTCATACTGATCAAATGTTCCGATTTATAAATGGTTTAAACCAGTTATGCCAAGCATATTGGATGAATACATTATTATGTTTTCTTATTTATTTTTTTTAAAACAGCAATAATATAATGTCACATTATTTTTGGTGACGGGTCATCAAAAGCATATAATTTCAATCTGGGTTTAACTGAAGAACATTAACTAAATGCTTCTTGACACACATGGGACAGGAATGCACTTTGTTCTTACTTTCTATTTTTCATCCAGCTCAATCTAGGGAGTACCCGGCGTGGTTATCTCCCTTCGCGATGCAAAGATGGCGACCCTGCTCCCTCCCCCAGGCATCGCGGTCTTCCGCCCATTCACCCAGGAATCACTGGCGGAAATCAAGAGGCTCGCGGAGGAAAGGAAGAAATCAGCAGAAGCAGAAGACCATGATGGGGCAGAACCAGTGGGGCCACACCCTGATCTGGAGGCTGGAAAGAGCCTACCCCTAATATATGGAGACCCTCCTCCAGAGATGATCAACAGACCTCTGGAGGACCTGGACTCCTTCTACAAAGCACAGAATGTCAGTCTGAATCCATCTGAGCAGAGCCACACAACAGCTGTCCACATGCAGTGCATTTTTTACAATAGTTATCGTTTGTCGTTGCTAAAGATTTGCTACAGTGTTGCTTAGTCGGGAATTAGTTTTCAGGATGCATCTCTTTGTTTTTCAGACATTTGTCGTGATCAGCAAAGGAAAGACGATTTACAGGTTCAACGCTGAGCCGGCTTGTTACACTCTCAGCCCCTTTAGTGTGATCAGGAGAGGATCCATCAAAATTCTCATACATTCATATCCTTTTGTCTATTTAGAATCCACATTTTTATTTTTTATACTCAATTTGATGAATAAAAGCAAAAGATTTGTAAACCTCTTAAGTATCTTTCCTTAATTGTGACTTAAATTATTTAGCATGTTCATCATGATTACCATTCTGTCGAACTGTGTGTTCATGACGATGAGCAACCCACCAGCATGGAGTAAAACTGTGGAGTGAGTGGTTTTATTTTACTGCTTTTTTTTGGTCATTTTGGTGCTTGGGGTTTTTTCTCATTTATGAGAGATTGTCTTTTTCAGATATGTTTTTACAGGAATCTATACCTTTGAGGCTACAGTCAAAGTGCTGTCAAGAGGTTTCTGCATTGGTTCTTTTACATTCCTTCGAGATCCATGGAACTGGCTGGATTTCATGGTGATCAGCATGGCGTAAGTATCTGAAAGTAGTCTTATTCTTGGAGTCTTCTCTAGTGATCTTAAGCAAAAGTACTGAAGGCTTTCTGGAGCCTTTTTATTTCCTGTTCTTGTGTAGTGTACGAATACCAAAATAAGAAAAAATGATTAAAATGTCATCCATAAAACAGTTGTTTGTTTTTGAGAGGAAAGCATGTGCAATAACAGTTCATGTTACAAATGCCAGGAACATGCACTCGTACATATTCCTGGAATCTTTAACAGGCTGATTGTGCTTGAAAGCCCTTCAATATGGCTAAATTCAATCAAGTCTGCAAAGAAGACAGGCCAAAATTCTTCCACCTTCATGTGCAAAACTCATTGACCATTCCTGCAAATGCATGATGGAAGCTGTAATTATTAGGGGTGCCATAATCTGTTATTAGAGGAAAGTGCTTTTTTAGGTATTTCAGAGTTGATATGTAGATAGAAAATCACAATTTGACAACTGTATTTTATATTTACTCATGTCATCTATGTCTGACAACAAAGTCTGAAGAAAAATTTGACAAAAAAGCGAGTTCAGAAGAAATCTTCAGCATGAAAACTCCTTTTCCCCATTACTCCATGATTGTTACACAAGGGCTAGAAAAGCTGCCTACTTTTGGACGGAGCGATGGAGAAAATCTGAAAAACACTATCCACAGACCACAGTAGAGATCATAAGCTCTGATGCTTTCAAAAGAAAATCTAATGAAATAAGAAATGCCTTAAATTTTTTAAACTGTTTACTTTGTGACTTACTGTCATTTTCAAACCCATTGTATCACACTAAAATGTCTACTGTATCGATTTCTGTTGTGTTTCACGAGCTTCTTATATTAGTGACATAATAACAAAAGCATGACTAGATGTTATGTTATTTAGTATTTTTATTTAGGTGTTTAATTGTTATTCTTTTCATTCTTTCCTAGCTACATTACTGAGTTTGTTGACCTTGGCAATGTGTCGGCTCTCAGGACATTTCGTGTACTTCGAGCCCTGAAAACAATTACCGTAATTCCTGGTAACTGCCTTGATTCTTACCTTGTATTTAAATGTTCTTTATGTCACAACAAGGGCTTGTTTTTTCAGTTGCTTTATTCTAGTTGGCTAATGTCCAGTTGACTGTCTCATAGGCCTGAAGACCATCGTGGGGGCTTTGATGCAGTCGGTGAAGAAAATGGGGGACGTCATGGTCCTGACCGTCTTTGCCCTCGCAGTCTTTGCCCTTGTCGGCCTCCAGCTTTTCATGGGAAACCTGCGTCACAAGTGCGTGCGGTGGCCCATTCTGATGAACGACGTTTTCAACGCCACCATGGCTGTAAATGAGTCTATGTACTCCAACAGTTCTTTTGATTTTACCGAATACATCGAAAATCCCGGTATGTTTCCGTTTTTGCCTCAGTCGTTATTTCATGGCAACATTTCTTCACAGGAGAGTTAACATCATTGTCTTCTTTGCTTGCAGAAAATCAGTATTTCACAGAAGGCAGCATAGATGCTCTTATTTGTGGCAACAGCTCTGATGCTGGGTATGTTTTACACACAAAAAAAACATTCCTAATGTAATTTAGCTGCTTGCTGTCTGTTTCGAAAATGACAGCATATTTTATAGAATAAACGTAATCTTTGATTAAAGTGATTTAAAGACACGTGCTTCAAGAACGGTGCCAATAGTTGTTAGTTAACTTTTTCCCCCTGTTGATAGAAAGTGCCCAGAAGGATACACATGCATGAAGGCTGGAAGGAACCCTAACTTTGGCTACACCAGTTACGACTCTTTTGGATGGGCCTTCCTTGCTCTGTTCAGGCTCATGACACAGGACTTCTGGGAGAATCTTTTCCAGCTGGTTGGAACTTAATTTCTTCTGTGTTTCTTTGTGATTTGTCTGTTTGGGTGATTACATTTATAAGTGAGGAAATTGTCCTAAGTTCTTGCAGCTTCTTTTCTTTTGTAAAGACTCTGCGGGCAGCTGGGAGGACATACATGCTGTTCTTCGTGGTGGTTATCTTCCTGGGCTCCTTCTACCTCATCAACCTCATCCTGGCTGTGGTAGCCATGGCTTATTATGAACAGAATCAAGCAACTCAACTGGAGGCCATCGAAAAAGAGGAGGAATTCCAGCGGCTTTTAGAACAACTAAAAAATCAAGAGCAGGTAACGATAGCAAGTCATATTCATCCAAGGCATAAATTATAAACTCTTATAAAAATGTTCTTTGTAAATTAGAAGTAGATCAATACAATTACTTTTTTTTTTAGTAAACTGTTTCTAAATTTCTTTTGGACACTATTTGATCTCATTCAAGATTTCAAACATGGTGTAATTTTTCTTGATTAATGAGACAAACATCACAAGATGATTAATAATCATAATAGTAGTTCATTTAAAGTTTTCCAGCTTGTTTTTTTTTTAACTTGCAAAGTAAGGCAAGAATATATAATGTTAAACTTAGGAAATTGATTAGACAGAACACAGAGAACAAAGAAGCCAAATACAAACACCGAAATAAAGCAAAACACAAAACCAAAATCCAAAAGCTCATGACAAGAAAAACACTGGCTGGTCTTTGTTTTTATTCCATCTTCACACAAGCATAGTTCTTTTTATTCTCAATAGGATGGATATATTTAATAGCATATTTTCAGTCAGCTTTGCAATGTTTTAATTGGCAGGCACAGTTTCATGGAAGCCGAGCCACCCTGACCAGTAAGAAGTCTGCGAGTCAACACACATTATCAGAGATGGAAGATAATGGACCTGGTCTCAAGCAGGGTGAGGCTGTGAATGACTGCAATGGAAGAGTTGTTCCTCGTTTGATGATTCGGGCGCCCACCATGGAGGAGGTTGGTTGGTCTTACGTTTGCCCCATAAAAGGAGAAGACGTATTGTGGTCTGTGAAATATCGTTTGTTTCACATCATTCAAAGAATTTCTAAACACACCCCATAGTCTGCCGTAGATTATGAAATCAAAGAGAAGTCACTGGGCTCGGTGCACAGCACACTTCACCTGGAAGAACCTGGCTTGAAAAAGAGATCTGCTAGTGCTGTGACAGTGCTGTCTGCAGTGGCCATGGAAGGTACAGCGCTAAAATGTCTCCAACAAATGTAAACACACAATTCCTAAATAGAATACTTCATTTCTATCAATAATTTGAGTGACATTAGTCGCAGACTTTGTTGCAAGTCTGTGGGAATATTTGAAGTTCCTTCAGTGGAAGACAACATTTGATGTCGTAGACGGGGATTTCTTCTAACCTCAAAGCTGACCCAGAAAGTAACAGACCCCAGACATTTGAAATCATAACCAATGGTGACTGAAACATATTAAAAACTAAATCTACTAACAAGGACTTAATAACTATTAAAACAGCCTTAAGAGTCATCCATTACAACTACTGTTTTTACCTCTGTTACAATAAGTATTTGCATTTAACTTTACATTTCTAGAGTCACATTAGTAGTGTCCCAACAAAATTAGTATCACACCAGTAATAGTCATCAGTGTTAGAACCACTGCCAACTAACTTAACTTTTCAAACGGTTGTTAAGTCTGACCAGTATTTTATTTAAAGAGAACATCAGCATTGTCATTGGTTTTCCACGATGAGGCTAATCACGCTGTATCCAGTGCAAATCCCTGTCAACATTTGGAGTCGTGCCCTTGTGGTGTTAAGCTTGGGCTATTTTTGCCGGGTAAACAAAGTGACACAGCAATGACATGAATGTAGCTGCCACATAAAGGATGTTGCAAAAGATATGCGGAAGATGAGCACCATAACCGTGTTGAAGAGTGTCGAAGTGCAATATGTCGTCTTCTCTTGTTTGTGTTTGTCTAGAGTTGGAGGAGGCTCAGAGGCCCTGCCCACCTTGCTGGTACAAATTCGCAGACATGTTCTTGAAGTGGGATTGCTGCCCCACCTGGATTGTTTTTAAAAAGTGGATGCACTTTGTGGTCATGGATCCCTTCGTTGACCTTGCTATTACCATATGCATTGTGCTCAACACGCTTTTTATGGCAATGGAGCACTACCCCATGACCCAGGAGTTTGACAACATGCTCTCAGTAGGAAATCTGGTATGTATATTTACCACATTTTAATCTAGCAGGGAAACGTGCCAAGATCTCAGACCTATTGAGTTTCGTTTATGCTTTCTAGGTTTTCACTGGGATCTTTGCAGCTGAAATGTTTTTCAAGCTTATCGCCATGGATCCCTATTACTATTTCCAAGTTGGATGGAACATTTTCGACAGCATTATTGTAACTCTCAGCCTGGTGGAGTTGGGGTTGGCAAATGTCCAGGGTCTGTCAGTCCTAAGGTCATTTCGTTTGGTAAGAAACAATGATGAGCGGAAATTATTGCTCTGTTTTTTTCAAGGCAGGTTGTGTTGAATATTTATAAGTCAACATCTCTGAAAATCACACTTAGCACTAATCAATCATTGTCTATTTGCTGCTGATAGAATAAAAACCAGACAGCCAAAACCTAAGAACCTCGAAGCAAACATTTGGTGGTTTTTAGCAACATGCTATTTCTTGATGAACTTTTATTAAAAATCTGTTTGAGTCTCAGATGTTGAGAGAAAATGTATGAAATTAGCCTAATTTGGAGTTTTACAACCTATTTAAATCCAAGAAGGGAAAACTAGTAGCAAAAAAGGAGAACCAACAGGTTAATCTGACTGCTTTTAATGTTAGACCAAATCAGCCCTCAATCAGGCATCTTAATTTTCATCAACATCTCTGCTGTTCACTCCTTTGGAACCAGATTAGTTTTAACTCATTTCACAAAACCTAAAGGAACATGTTTTATGCTGAGGAGAGGAGAGGATATCTGTTTAATAGACAAAGGAAAAGTAGTTGGTAAGAGAGAGATAATAATTCTGATTGTCTTGGTTCATGCTATCACAGAGTTAGCGCCGTTGTTTAACTTCAGTCCGTTTGCCATGTTTGGCTTAACGTTATTTTAAATTAATGCTGATAACGTTTCTCTAAATGTTCAAACTGAGATGTCGCTGACTGCTGTTCACTGTGGATACAATGTTAACTGCTCATAACTATTCAGAACCCCTCAAATGAAAGTTCCTCTGTTTTTCTTCATGGCTTCTCTTTATCTCTCTTTTGTGTCTTCTGTGTCTAGCTTCGTGTCTTCAAACTGGCAAAGTCTTGGCCCACACTCAACATGCTCATTAAGATCATCGGTAACTCAGTGGGCGCGCTGGGGAACCTGACCTTGGTGCTGGCCATCATTGTCTTCATTTTCGCAGTAGTGGGCATGCAACTCTTTGGAAAGAACTACAAGGACTGCGTGTGCAAGATCTCCGCAGACTGTGAGCTGCCACGGTGGCACATGAACGACTTCTTCCACTCCTTCCTCATCGTTTTCCGCATCCTGTGCGGCGAATGGATTGAGACAATGTGGGACTGCATGGAGGTGGCTGGGCCCGCGATGTGCTTAATCGTCTTCATGATGGTCATGGTCATTGGAAATCTTGTGGTGAGTTTTTAAAGGTTGTACTTTAAGTTTGAAATATGCAGATTTGCAAGTGGAATAATTGCTTTTTGTGCTGCAGTGATGGCGAGTTTGGACAAAATATCAATCAGTTATTTTACAAGATTGTAAGTGTGTGTCTCTCTTCAATTTGATTCTTTCATTGGATAAGACAATGGTTAATCAAATTAGTTCATTAATTTCCTAATTTAGTTGTCTAATTGATTGCTGTCAGGATCAAGATTTTGTGAACAGCTTGTCTTTGTGGTGTATAGTTAACCCCTCAGCCAGCCAGGACACACACAGTTTGTACATCAAAAATCCTTCTATGAAGAAAAATTTCTTATGTTATAAATGTTAAAGCAATAGAATGAATTGCATATTTTAACAAATTGAAAGTATGTAAGCTAACAGCCGGTCAAATTCAAATTTAATTTATGGAAAAAAAAGAAAGTTCTTTGTAATTCATTGAGAGGTATTGTGAATGTCGACAGCATAAAAATACTAGCCTTGACCTTTTATATTTGCTTTAGGGAACAAGGCCTGATGGAGGATCACTGACAGACATCATTTCAGGATCATATTTAATTGCAAGAGCCAAAACAGTTTCCTGTCAAGTTATTCTTAGAAATAAAAAGGAAATGACTCATCATTAGCCCTAATTGAAATATTGTGTGAACTATGTCATGCTACGTGTAGTTTATTTATATCCTATGATCTCACAAAGCTGGTGATTTAATACAAAATGCACGTTGAAATTAAAGCAAATAACATTGGTAAGGGCAAGTTTTCTATGTGGATCAAATCCCGTGAAACCAGCAAACAGAAGTTTTGACTCTGCATATCTGCTAAGATCTGATTCTAGTAAGCCAGCTATGCTGCTTCGGGAAGAAACACAGACAGCTGAGCAAGCAAAGCTCAGGCAGTAAAGAATGTTACTGGGTGCTCAGTGAAAGTCATTTGATAGGAGAGTTGATAGTAACTGATGCAGAGATAAATTATGCTCCCCCATGAACAGGAAAATGAGCCAAGTTGATGCCTTTAAAAGAATCAAATTAGTGGATCAACTTGAAATAATTTCATCATATTTCTGTAGTATTTCTTACAAACTTTTTCTCATTGGTCGTTTTATTACATCCTGCTAGTACTGGTTTTGACTAACTTTGGGTCTTCAGAACTGCCTTATTTTTATTGCATTGATTCAACAACAGCTTGATCCGAGCTGACAAATCTGGTTTGAGATGATGCAACGTGGTGCATTATCCTGCTGGAAGTAGCAATCAGAAGATGTGTACAGTGCTGTGGTGTTTAAACAATGCTGAAAGTGGGTGCAAAAACAAGTCCCTCACACCAATGTTACACTACCAGCAGCGTTAAAAGATGGTATTTCTCATATGTTGGTTGTAACAAATGGTTATTCGAATTTCTGTTGCATTTCTGTCATCTGGAACCACTCTTCCCGTTCATCTCTGACATTTGAAATACTCAGACAAACCTTATGGCACTGTTAAACCACAGCATGGCCAAATTCACAGCTCCCGTTTTTTCCTCCCCCCTTGAAGTTGTTGCCTTGAGATCATCTGATTCTTGTGTTTGTATCTAAAACAGCGTGTGGCGAGTTTGAAAATCAGTTTGTGCTTCACTTGTATGTCCTTCGAATCATAGCTTGTTCTTTTCTACTCCTTTATTGTCAGTAATGCTTTTGTGTAGCTCCGTTTATCCGCCAGCTGTCTTTACTGATTCTTTACTGATTCACAGCTCTTGTTCCAGAATGTGAAAGATCAACTAGTCAACTAGTCAACCCGCCAATCCGCCAAGCTTGGCAAACGGGAAGTGAGAAATTGATCACCAGACTTAAGAATCTGAAGATAGCAGCATCTGCAATAGCAGGCTGTCAACATAATGTTTATTAATGTGACATGTTACCTATTTGCTTCAGTCACTTCAAAGGGACTTGCATAGCAGCAGGGACTTGTATGGAAACTAATTAATTAGCTCCAAATCATATTCATTTTCATGCTTTTCACATTTGTGAAGTATTTAAAGTACAATTTAAAGCATTAAGCCCGTCAATCTTTTTTACTCAGGTATTGAACCTCTTCTTGGCGTTGCTGCTCAGCTCATTCAGCGGAGACAACCTATCGGCAGGGGATGACGATGGCGAGATGAACAATCTGCAGATTGCTATTGGGAGGATCACGCGAGGCATCAATTGGTTAAAGGCATTTCTCATACAGCGAATCCAGCAAATACTTGGTAAAAAGTCCAAGGAGCCGGATAAGGACACGGCGGACGATGGAAAGCCTAAAGCTGGGGAAATCGAAATGAACCATTTGGACGCCTGTCTGACTCTTAAAGTAGCAGATGGGATTTCAGATGGCCCTGTGCAAAGCCAACCCTCTGGATTCACAGTGGATGGAGAGCTCAATCTGAAAGTCCCAATCGCTGAGGGAGAATCAGATTATAGTCTGAGTGATGATGACGATGAAGATGATGGAGAGCAGGACGTTGATGAAGAAGATGACGAACTTCCAGAGAGAGCACTGCAGAGAGATGATGAACAAAACACGGTAAAAGAAAAGAAGTGAAGATCTGTCTCACAAGAAATTGGCTAATTACATATCTACCTAATACTTGTTGGGTAACTCAATAAGATGGCTAGCAAAAAAATAAATAAACTACCAGCCTGCCATCAATCCACCAGAACTGGATATTGTGCTGGTGATGCAATTCCCAAACACATTATAGTCTCACTAATTGATAAATTACCCCTTACACAAGCATAAAAATATATATATATATTTTAAAACTATTCCAGGAAAACCTTGAAGATGAAAGCAGTATCCCAGAAAAAGTAAAAGTGAGTAAGTCTTTATGAGTAGCACTTTTCACTGGTGTTTTCAGCAGAAGCCCAGAGCCGATGCTAATTTTATGCTTATATTTCTTTTTTTCTACAACAAATGAGTATGATGACGGGGATTCTTCAGTCTGCAGCACAGCTGATTATCATCCTCCTGAGCCTGAACCCGAAAAGAAGGAAGAAAAGGAACCGGAACCTGAAGAACCAGAGGCCTGCTTCACTGATGGTGTGAACAAAAACATCTTTAAAAATGAACCCTCACTGTTAAGAATTGCCTTCAAAAATGCCAAAGTGTATTATTTTCAGTGTGGATTTTATGCAATCTCTTTTTTCGCAGACTGTGTGACCAAATGGCCATGTTTGACGGTGGATACCACCAGTGGCAAAGGCAAAAAATGGTGGAATCTTAGAAAAACTTGCTTCACCATAGTGGAACACGACTGGTTTGAAACCTTCATCATTTTCATGATCCTCCTTAGCAGTGGGGCTCTGGTGAGGCCAGTCATTACTCCAACTAATTCAGGATTGTTTCTTAAACATTTAACTCCCATCCCCCCTCTTTTTTTGCAGGCCTTTGAAGATATATACATAGAAAGGCGACGGACCATCAAAATAATTCTTGAGTTTGCAGACAAGGTTTTCACCTACGTTTTTGTCATTGAGATGCTCCTGAAATGGGTTGCGTATGGCTTTAAGACCTACTTCACCAGTGCTTGGTGTTGGTTGGACTTTTTCATTGTGGATGTAAGTGTAGCTGTGAAGTTCCAAAGCTGGCCTGCACAATATGCAACAGAAAAGACAGACTGACATGTCTTACATTAGCTAAAGTCCATGCTAACCCCTGAATAGGAAATGTTGTTTTTTGGCAGATTTCCTTGATTAGCTTAGTTGCAAATTGGATGGGCTACTCCGATCTCGGTCCGATCAAGTCGCTGAGAACCCTCAGAGCACTGAGGCCTCTTCGAGCGCTATCGAGATTTGAAGGCATGAGGGTACGTACATTTCCTTTGGAGTCTGAACAGAACTATTTCAGCTATTTGCATGTCTAAAAAAATAACTTTATATTGACCGCACTGATTGGCTGCCCCTTTTCGCTTGTTGATTCCATACTCACAACATGGCTGTCTGCTATTGTAGAAGTAAGTCATTTTAAGTCCGTTTGAAACAATTTAAAATTTTTTTTTTTTCTTGATCTTATCAACAAAACATGGTTTTTTTTTTTTCTTAACCAAATATATTTTTAGATAATTGAAATAGGGTTCTTTATTTTGGGCAGGTGGTGGTGAATGCTCTTGTTGGAGCGATTCCTTCCATCTTCAATGTCCTGCTGGTGTGCCTGATTTTCTGGCTCATCTTCAGCATCATGGGCGTCAATTTATTTGCGGGGAAGTTCTACCGTTGCATCAACACCACCACAGAAGAGCTATTCCCTATGACTGAGGTCAACAATCGAACCGAGTGCTTGGCCCTTGAAGAAACCACAGGGGAGGCTCGCTGGATTAACGTCAAAATCAACTATGACAATGTTGGGAAAGGCTACCTCTCTCTGCTTCAAGTGGTGAGGATTCCTTATATGCTGAGATACTTAGTTGATATTGTCTTTTTATTTGTAGGCCAATATTTTGAGAATATTCCTAATGATTACAGGCAACTTTTAAAGGTTGGATGGACATAATGTATGCTGCCGTGGACTCAAGAGAGGTATTCATCTTCATTTTTTTTTCTTGTTTACATGGGAAGTGCACCTCAGATTTGATGTTTTCCATTTGCTTTCACTGTAAGCTTTTGAAAATGGCACCTTCCAATATGATAAAAAGTAGTGGGATAAAATGTTTAACCTCGAACATTTTGCCCCTTAATTTGGTTTTCGGAAGATCTTCATTTGATAGTACACTAAAGACTTTAGTGGAAATAGTGGCTCATAGAATACTAGATTTTTTTGCAGTCATGTAAAATAAATTATTTTTCATAAATATATCAATTTTAATCACTGTGTCCTTATTTAAAGCAATAAGATAACTGGCGGATTCAAATAATTCACCCGTTAGTTGTATTTTCAATAAATATGAGCGTAGACTGAGATTTTTTTTAGAGATTGATGGCAATTTAATGACTCATTACAATGGGACTAAATGTTACAAAAAGATGTTTGTTTCAGGAAAATATTTTCTGTTTTTTCAATTTAGGTTGAGGAGCAGCCATCCTACGAAATCAATCTTTACATGTACATATATTTTGTGATCTTCATCATCTTTGGTTCTTTCTTCACCCTAAACCTCTTCATTGGTGTCGTTATCGACAATTTCAACCAACAAAAGACAAAGATAAGTACTTTCAAGAAAACAGCTTGTAAAAACATAATTTATTTTATGGTTTTCTTGAGATTAAAAGCAATATGGCTCTTTAAGCAATCAAATAATTCTTGTCTTGTCTTATGTGTGCACTTTGGAGACCAAGACATTTTTATGACGGATGAACAGAAAAAATACTATGAAGCCATGAAGAAACTCGGTTCCAAGAAGCCACAAAAGCCAATTCCACGACCTACGGTGAGTTACTAATTTTGCAATTTATGAAAATCATGGACCCTTAACAAACAGGAAGAAAACAACTATTGAAATAAATTCTGATAGATTGATCAAAAAGGGCTTTTTGTTAGGATTTGAGTTTTCTGTGTTTGTTTTGTTTTTTTCTGTTTATTGTGATCCTGTTCCCTTCTGTGTTGTCCTGTCTGCTCCCTAATTGTTTCCCAGGTGTGTCTAGTTCCCTGATCACACTCCTACTGTATTTAAGTCCACCTGTTGTCTTTGTCTGTTGTCAGATCCTCGTTGCATGTAGCCTGTCGGTTGTCGTCAGTAGTTCTCAGTCGAACTGTATAGTCCTGAGGCTACTTTGCTCCATGTTCAGTCTTTGTCAGTCGCTACCAGTATTTAGTTGTGTGCTTTTTGTCTCTGCCGTTCTGCCTGATCTGGACTGTTTTGAGCCACTTTCATCATTAAATTCATCATCATCTTCATCACTATCTGGGTTTCTGCGTTCATTCTCACCACCGCAAACAATCACATCATTACAGTTTTTTTTCTCTTGAAGGGTGATGTAAGACCCCAATAAAGCCAGTAGGTGTCACTGTGTTATATTAGGAAATGACAGCAGCTCCAAGGACGATGCTTTAAAATTGCTCTGATTTCGTGAGTAACAAGTGATCTCAAAAACCGCTGTTAGAGATTATTAAAAGTTTAGCTTAAAGATTACCTGAACTGATATCGAGATGTTTATAGAAATTCTTCATGAATTTGTGTCCTAAAATGCTTGATTTATGACAGAGGAGCTTAGTATACAAAGAACGACATTTTTATTACATGGTTTGGAAAAGTTCACTGACCTTCTCCGTGTCTCTCTGACAGAACCTGGTCCAGGGCATTGTGTTCGATTTAATCAGCCAGCAGTTTTTTGACATCTTCATTATGGTTCTAATCTGCCTCAATATGGTGACCATGATGGTGGAAACAGATGACCAAAGCCCAGAAAAAGAGGATTTTCTCTTTAAATTAAACGTGGCCTTCATTGTTGTCTTCACCGGAGAGTGTGTATTGAAACTCTTCGCGTTGCGGCAGTACTTCTTCACCAACGGATGGAATGTTTTTGATTTCATTGTGGTCATCTTGTCAATAGCTGGTGGGTACAATGTCTTACCATTGTTTTACTAAAAAAATCAACAACAAAAAAACATGTATATTACATATTGTTTTTTCTGATTTCAGGTACAATGCTCTCAGACATAATTGAGAAGTATTTTGTATCCCCGACTCTCTTCAGAGTGATCAGACTAGCCAGGATTGGCAGGATTCTGCGGCTTATTAAAGGAGCGAAGGGCATTCGGACGCTTCTCTTTGCCCTGATGATGTCCCTTCCTGCCCTGTTCAACATTGGCCTCCTGCTTTTCCTGATCATGTTCATCTTTTCCATATTTGCCATGTCAAATTTTGCCTACGTCAAGAAAGAAGCCGGAATTGATGACATTTTTAACTTCGAGACCTTTGGTGGTAGCATTATCTGCTTGTTTCAGATTACAACATCTGCTGGTTGGGATGGGCTTCTACTTCCAATGCTGAACAGGGAACATCCAGACTGTGACCCTGAATTTGAGAACCCAGGCACAGATGTGAAGGGTAACTGCGGAAACCCGGGGATGGGAATGATGTTTTTCTGCAGCTACATCATCGTTTCGTTCTTAGTGGTGGTCAACATGTACATTGCCATCATCCTGGAGAACTTCAATGTAGCTCAAGAAGAGAGCGGTGACCCACTTTGCGAGGAAGACTTTGAGATGTTCAACGAAACCTGGGAGAAGTTTGACTTGGACGGAACAATGTTTATCGAGTACAGTCGACTTTCAGATTTTTGCGACACTTTGCAGGAACCTCTCAGGGTCGCTAAACCCAATCGACTTCGTCTGATCGGAATGGATCTGCCCCTGGTTATTGGGGATAGGATCCACTGCTTGGATGTTTTGATGGCTGTTACTCAGATGGTACTGGGAGATACAGTGGAGATGGCAGCAATGCGGGATAGCATCGAGGCTAAGTTCATTCTTAGCAACCCCACAAAAGACTCCTTTGCACCAATTACCACAACGGTACGCCACAAGGAAGAGCAACAAGCTGCAGTGGTCCTTCAACGAGCTTATCGTAATCATCTTCTGAAGCGCTGCGTACGCCACGCTGCCTTCATGCACAGATTGAAGAGGATTGGTAGAAATTACAATGACGATGATCCACCTGAAAAAGAGGGACTTCTTGCACGAAGGCTGAGAGTTCTCTATGGAACTAATATAAACCTTGCTGATGAAATGGAGCTTGAGGCTTTAGAACCTCAGATAAGCCAAGAACCTTTTAATACAGACTGCGAAAGGGCCCAATGTCTTCAGGAGCCTCCTGTGCAGAATACAATTGTGGTTCCTGCTGAAATAACCAGTGAGGAGTTATTGCATTCTGCCTCCAACCAACATCCCTTAACCTTACAAGCAAATCTGAGAGAGCCACTTGTATGACAAACTGATGAAGTAGGTGTTTCCCCCCTATTTTATATCAATGAACAAAGCAACAATATTGGCACAAATGTTCACAAATGTCCCACTTTATAAATACCTATAACAGTTTAGACCTTCCTGCTACCTGCTACTTAAATATGGGTTCCTGTTTATTGGAGACCTGACTTATTAAGGTTAGAAACAAAACTGAAGTTTCTTGTGACAATAATCAGTGAAGGGAAAAAAATAAAGTCATTATTCAAAATTAAGTTCCAAACTTCTAAAGGAAATCAACAATTTAATTAAATGTATCTTTACTTTTAGACTTCAAATATTTTTAGACTTATCTCTGTAGAGTGATGCAGTCTGGACCATAAATCTCACATTTAATTATACTAGATCATTTTAAATTTTACAAAGCTGTTGTCTAAATGACCAAGATTGTGCCTCATGGTGAGACACCAAGTTTATGGTACTGAGGTTATTTTCCATATCAAATTTAACTCTAAGATTGTTAAAACCATGCTTTTATAGAAAGTTTAAAACTGCATTTATAAATGGATGAAATGATTCAATCATTATTAAGGCTGATTTGCTTTTCTTTATGCCCCTGTTCAGCTATCATCTTTGCAATACTTGTATACCAGAAATAGTTAGGTTCCCTAAATCTTAATGTCTATTCCCACCACTTTCAACTTTTAGAAACCTCAGACTTTCTAAGTTTCTATTCTGCAACTATTAAGGTTAATACTCTTGCCTTAAAACAGCACAAGACAACTTCAGTGTGAGAATTGCAAATGTCCAATAGCTGACAGATCCACATTTTTCCTGCTCAGAATAAAGGGGATAATTGAATTGTTTCAGATTGGAAGTTTTAATTTTACAAGCCTCTGGTCATCAGAATCTACTAGAAAAATCTCAATTCATTTTGTATATTTGTAAATTAGTATGCAAGAAAAAAGTGTGCACTATTTCAATTATTTACCTGTTGTACTTATTACAGTCGTCTTAAACTAAAAAGAAAAATGTTTTCATAAATTCTTCAGACATATGCATCTGTCTTATAAAATGCTGTATTGCTATTGTTTGATCTGTACTTATCTAAAAAAGTAATTGAACTTATGGCAGGATAAAGGTTTAGACACTGTAATTTTGATACTAACTATTTCTACACAATGTTTAAACTGCTATTTAAACCTATCCAGTGTTTGTGAGCAATAGTTTTATGAAGATACTTTAGTATGTGTTGTACATTTGTAAATACCCTCAGCTGCAGACTTTGTCTACAAAACTTGAACTTTTTTAGAGTTATGAAACCTTTTATGCAAAGCAAGCAGTCGATGGTTGGCTTAGTCAAATTATGACTTTAAAATTAAAAGAATGCATCGGTTAAAAATTACATCCACAGAGAAATATATGTAAATATTAGAAACAATAAAATTGAGATCTGAGCAAAAGTCTTTAGCTTCCCTTTATTGTTCTTTAAATGAAAAGAAAATACTTTCTTATAATTTTTCAAAAAGTGATCTCAATAAATGGTTTTCCAGACCTTTTGCCTTATTAAGCCCAAATCTAAAATTTTATGCATTTATCTATGTCTTTATAGGATCTGTTCTCATGTCTCTCCTAACATTTAAGTGAAAAGGTCACTTGTGTAAGTCTTAACTGAGTTTCAAATGTCTTACTGTTACGGCAAACATTTGCCTCTGTATAGAAATGTTAGGCACTGTGAGTAAAGTACTGCTGTAAATAATTTTTATTCAAAACATAAAATACAAAAAAATTCCATTGTAACAAAAAAAACGTTAAAAGGTGTTTTTAAATGTAGATATACTACAAAATGTCCTAAAATTTTGTAAACATGGCTGTTGCTCTAGTTGTCTGATGTGCTTAAAATGTTCTCTCTAGTGTTGTGTAAACATGAC
The DNA here is from genome assembly GCA_903067075.1 of Micropoecilia bifurca. Classification (NCBI taxonomy): domain Eukaryota; kingdom Metazoa; phylum Chordata; class Actinopteri; order Cyprinodontiformes; family Poeciliidae; genus Micropoecilia; species Micropoecilia bifurca. The sequence continues at coordinate 5,921 of CAEGAF010034504.1, read as the reverse complement.
TAAACTATGCACTTTCAGAGTTTATAACTTTTGTTGTTACAGTGCACCACACCCCATATGTTCTTATTTTGTATTATTCTTATTTTTTTTAAAATTTGTTTAAGTATTTAACTTTTTGACTTGGTAGAAAATCAGAATAACCGAAGGTTACAGTTTTTCCTTTGGGGGTCTTCTATGATACACTATCTGCAACATTTAAGCTTTGAAATGTGACCCCAGGCTCTGCTCTTTGAAACTGAGACAGCCTGTCCCTCTTGTAGTCTTCGGTGATGATTTGATCACATTTGCTGTGTCCTCTGTTTACATTTCTACAGAGAGAGAGAGAGAGAGAGAGAGAGAGAGAGAGAGAGAGAGAGAGAGAGAGAGAGAGAGAGAGAGAGAGAGAGAGATAGAGAGAGAGAGAGAGAGAGAGAGAGAGAGAGAGAGAGAGAGAGAGAGAGAGAGAGAGAGAGAAAAAATCTCACGGTAAATTTTACAACAATGCATTTACTAATTTCTTGTCTTTCATCTTCTGTATATTTTTATTTTGTTATTGTAAAAGGTGTCACTACACTGTTAGAATAAAACGTTTCTTTTAGGTTAAACCAGTTCTGTGGGCTCGTGCTGTCAGGACTATTTTTAGTATTTTTTTGGTGAGAAATCAAACCAATTCTTTGCTGCCCTCTAGTGGTTGTGAACTTGCCAACTTGAATTGATATTTAAATTCAAATGAGTTTTTCCACATTTTATGAGAAAAAACCTTTTTAAATATGTATGAGCTAAAGATAAATTAAAGTTAAACTAATAATTTCATATAATATTTCTATTTCATGTTATATTAACGATCTTATTCATTACAGCTTACAATCAGCTACATGAAGTGCCTTTAAGGTTAAGGCACAGACCCTACTGTTATGTTTTGTTTGTTTGTTATTTTTTAAGTATAAAGAATATCAGGAAAATGTTGAATTTTAAGGTCAACTGTTAAACTTTAGTGGAAGCTTAAAACTGCACTTAAAGACTGGCAAAGTTTTCAATCTCTGACTGTACATGAAAATTTATATTGCACTCTGTATCCATTTAATTTGTATCTAATCCACACTTGAGCTAGCTAATTCAATTCAAGCCCCTGATCAAACTCAAACAACACTAAAATAACTTCCATAAAGCAGACATCACTGTTTTCAGAGTGTCAGTGAGCCACATGTGGGCTTATAGTCTGCACTATGAGCAATAAAAAGGCAATGCTGTTTGCCATTTCCTTTGTACTCAATCACACATCAGTTTTCTCAATCCAGCTGGATGCTTCTTACCAGTAATTGCTGATTTGAAGTGATTATTTTATTGATCTCCTGAATTTATTTTTTTACAGTGATGAGGCAAATTAACATTTCTCATGCCATTTAGCCAGAAGGCTTTTTCACCTGCACACCCTAGACAGACTGTTAAAAAGTCACCCTAAAGGAAGTATAAAAGTTCGAATTTGCATTTACAAACATTAGATTTAGTAAAACTACATCTGAAGCTGAAATGCAAGTCCATCTTTGAAGAGGGAGCAGCATTTAAATTTGATTTATCTGGTGTTGCCATGTTGTGAAAGCTGATAAAGCTAATGCAGTGAATACATACTGGACTGTTGCTACATGGAGCAGAGAATTAGGGAAATGTGATCAGCTTGGCTGACTTGAAAACTTCACTCTTGACTGGTTATGGCTGTTGCATAAGGAACCTACCAGTTTTCAGCTAAACCTGTTTCTATGCCACCATTCATACGCAGGGCAAACTTGCATATAAATAATCTAAGCACGGCTTGAAGGAAACAGCAAAATAATAATGTAACACAAAAATAACTGATAAAAAAACTGATAACAGCTACCAACTTTTAAGCATATATATTAGATGCTGGCTTCCCTTTCTTAGTTCTTAGTAAGCAGTTCTCTGATGATTATGGGATTCTCAAGAGCTTACGTGTGATTTTTGGACTGACCCCATGTCAGGGGTTGGTGTTCTTGTTCAGATCACTGGCAACAGTACTTTGGTTCAATTATAAAAGCTTTTTTTGGGAAAGGAAGAAGATGAGGTAGCCATGGAGGACATGGTGACTGGACACCTCATGGTGCTGGTGACAGACAGAGAAGAACGTGGGATTGTCCAGAACTGGTTCAGACCTTCATTTGACTGACCAGAATCTGCTCTCTGTCAGAAAATGCTGAAAACAAATAGGAGCACACAATATTGATAAAAATGTGCAACGTGATATGTTGCAAGTGAAGTTGATGAATGCTGTTGAATATGACAGTATGAATCCCAATAAGCAACTAAATATTTAGGTAAAACATCTCTTCCTGCTTTGGATAAACTGCAAGCGCATGTTGCAGATAATAAATAGCCTATATATTGTTATGGATATATGATTTTGTGTCGTTCTCTATCTCTTAAGGAAATGAGTTCACAGAGGAAAACCCTCTATAGGGCGAAGGCTAGTTAGGTGCCAAGAGGAATAGAGTCATGTTGTTCAATTCCACTCTATGTTAATATTTCTGATGTTTCCATACATTATTACTTATGTAGCTTTAATAAATTGGACTGATGATTTTAATCACATCAACATACTTTGGAGTTTATTAAATTGGTGCGTCTGATAACATCTGCTGTTTGCTGCAGTTCCCTAATGACTTTACCAGAACACTTTACCCCATTAAACGTGTTCCACCGCAATAAACAACAAACCTCACCAACTTTCTCACTGCGATAGGGAGCTTTAAACCACAGAATATTTAGTGAATATTTATGAAACTCGGGGTGTTTGTTGCAATATGGTTGTTTTTCAAAAGAATACTTTAACGGTGAAAGCATTGTTTTTTCCAAAAGGAAAAAAAAATAAATAAACGTCATGTCTTAATGTGCTTTGTAGCAGGCCAATGACTCCAAATGGCCAAGATACATTTTCATTAAGACTATGAAGTCAAATAGTCAGAGGTCAAAGTTGTATTGTGATTAAGCTACTGTGACCTTAAACAGACCACTCATGCTTGAAAGCCTCAGGGTGGCTGATTAAAAAAAATTCTGCAAAGACGAGTGGATGAAAATCCCCCCATAGTGGTGTAAAAAAACTCATTGCCAGTTAAAACAACTTAGAGTTAAGTTACCATCTGTACCAAAAGAATAAATATATAAATATAAATAAATATGTATATATCCTTTGATTTCCTAGATTCAAAGGATATAATAATTTCCTTTGAGTTTTAAATGAACTTTTTTTTCTCCAGGCTGTAATATTGAAAGCTCATTGCTCAAAGTTATTTTGGTTTGTTTCTCTCCTCCCCTCATTTGCACGAGGCTGCAGCTTGTCAGACAGACTCCACACCCACTGTAGTAACAGCTCAATTCTTGTCCAGACTGCAGTGAGTCCTCCACACACTCACAGTGTCAACTGTTAAGTCGGTTTTTCCTTTTGCATGCCATCATGCGTTGGACTCTAGCTGGATGCTTTGGATTTCTGTTGATAAGTATATCAGGTAATTATGAACTTTTGTCACACGGTTCACTTCACTTGTTAGCAAACTCGAAAAAACATGTCATTTTCTGCCACACCTGTAATCAATGTTGGCAAATTGAATCTTGTTCCTGTAATAGCTGTGTGCTTTTACAGCTACAGTGTCATTTAATCATATTTTTAAGGTCTGTTTAACCACAGCTACAAGGCACACAGGAGTTTTGCATGTTATTTTTATCGTTACTTCCTGGCCATCTGGAGGTGAAAAGAGGAAGTTCTTGTCTGAGACAAAGAATATTATGTTATTGTCATGTTTATGAGCTTCCTTGAAATTATTTTACAATAACTAAAGCACTTTGTGAAAAGCTTTTTCTATCTTTTTGGAGAAACTATGATCTCTACAAACTCAGTTGTGTTTATTGTCGCTTAATTGGTAGTTGTTTTCTTCAGTTTTGAGTCACTCTGTAAATAAAATACAGGACAAAACTGACAATTTTCTTTGAATCATTAGACATCATGCATATCTGTGTAATGACATAATTTAAATAATTCACATAAAAGAGTCCTCATGCTTTATAACCCATTCAACTACTAATCATTTATGAGTAAAATAATTTTACTCAGTACAGATATTGTTAATTTTATTTTTGCTTTGGTAATCAGCGTTAATATTTTTGGTAAGTTGGAATTTAAGATTTTTGTTTAATTGTTTCATAGGATGCATTATTCTAATAATAAGCACAGAATGTTGCCTATAAGTCTTGTTGCTATAGTAAACTGCTCTATTAACTGAATATTTGGTTCAACATCTGTAAAATATTTAGTTTTAAAATATCTAAAAATAATAATCTTTTACAATTAAAAAGTGGATAAATATGAGATTAATTTATCTTTTGCTTATTTACATTATTTGAAAGAAATGATCCCTTATACCTGGATAAAGGATTCATGTTCATTTTCTCAGCAGAATTAATCAAATCATTTTTGAACGCTTGTTTTTTGAACTGAGAAATTATCCCAGGGCTTATATCCCAGAACTAAATACAGGTGATCAAAAAACTTTTAAACCCTAATAGTTCAAAATATAATATTTCTCTGTATAAAATAAAATATAAACCCAGTGTCTTGGATTTATGAGTTTCTTTAGCTATTTGCCGTATTGTATTTTTTTTTTTGTTGTCATTTTTCTTGTCTCCTCTGGCATTTTATTTATAGTTGTCAGTTCAGTTGTTAGATTTTGTGTTTTATGTTTTTTGTGTGTTTAGAACGTGGTTTAGGTTGTAGTTAGGAATGTTTCAGATTCCCTCTGTTTATTTTTTCCTCAGGTCCCTGATCTTGGCAGTCACTAATCATTTCCCCCTCAGTTCCTAAGCTCAGGTTGGGACTTTTACAACCAGAATAATTACATATCATAAGCATAAAAATACACTTGCTCTTTACGTTTTCCCAGTGCTTACACTAGGATTACCTCAGACGATAACCAGTCCTAAGAATTAGCTATCCAAATACAAAATTTGCCCAAGTAAATTATTTTCTTGTGTCCAAGTAAACTGTATTCAAAATTTAGACTGATCTCTTTAGGCTAAGTGGAACGGCAAACTCTGTCTTTTTCAATTTCTTTTAACTTTTTCTGTTGTCTGCTCAGTCGCCCTGCAGATCAGCCAGAAACCCAGGTTCTATGGATTAAGACCTCGTCCGAATGTGCCTATTTACTGCCAAGTCTCACATCCACACCTGAAAAGCACAGTGGAGTGGCACAAAGCCGACAAATACGACGCGGTCAAGAATAAGTTTGTGGCAAATGAAAGAATTCGGTTTGGACATCAACATATGATCCAAAACGCTTTCCTGTACTTCAACGACCTCAAAGTAGAGGACAGAGGAGTGTATTACTGCTCAGTAAATGGAACTTTTGGTCCTGGAACTGAAGTACAAGTAGTCAGTAAGTGGACAAGACTCTGTGTGATGGATATAAATAATACACAGTCCAAACACACCTCTACCTTCTCATTTTTCACTCCATGATAGGGCCTTACGACCCCGTCAAAGCCCTGTACAGAAGCCAGATGAAGGATGGTCTTATTGTCCTGCAGGGCCTGCTGTTGGGTGTTTGTATCGGTGCTTATCTACTGCGTAGACAAAATCTGGTACGAACTGCTTTCATAAAACTGTTCTCAACACAACAGCAAAAGCATATGTATTGTAAGGGAAAGGATTATTTTGTTTTAACAATCAAACAGGTTAGAAAAAGAGAGACAGTTTTTAATTTGGTAGTTTATACAGTTTATGTTTTGAAATAACACTAGTAATAGAACATAAAAATATTGAATATATAGGCATTTGTTTATTAATTCTGTCCTTGACTGTGCTGTATGTATGTATGTATGTATGTATGTATGTATGTATGTATGTATGTATGTATGTATGTATGTATGTATGTATGTAT
>CAEGAF010034492.1:0-13734 GCA_903067075.1 Micropoecilia bifurca | reverse complement strand
ACACACACACACACACACACACACACACACACACACACACACACACACACACACACACACACACACACACACACGCACGCACACAAAGAGAGAGGGAGAGAGAGAGAGCGAGACAGCTGGGACTAATGGAGGTAACTGCGCAGCATTCTAAGAACAGAGGAAGTTTCTCTTAGACAGAATTATGTTAAAATGCAACTTGCAGACAATCACTAGAGGGAATTTCCATGGGTTTTACTCTCTTCACTTGTATGCTTACCTGCATTCAAATTTCTCTAAATTACTATAACTGCTGAAAAAAACACAACAAAAAAAACTAGTCATCATTCTCATAGTAGTGTGAAAAATGCAGATGGTGATTTCAGTCTGATTAACAGAACTGCTGGTCTGTTGAGGTGCTAATACTATTCTGTGGTATTCTGTGGTACTGAACTCAGGGGTGATTGAACATGAAACTTGAACATGACTGAAAGCTGAAACACTGTATCTAGCACACATATTTACTAGTAAAAGTCCCATCCAATCATTATTGTAGATTAGGAGGCATACAAAAATATTTTAGATGAAAACCAAGAAAAAAACCCAAACCTGATTTAAGATAACTCAACTTGTTCAGATGAGGCTAAACTGTCTTGCAGCAGTTGTCTCTAATTTTGACCTAATATGTGGAAGAAAGCAATAATAATAGTCTGAGATAAGAACCATGCTGTTGAAGTTTTCACTGTTAACAGTCTATACAGTAAACACAGATCTGTATAATATTGTACTTACAGCAGAGCAGGAGCTGTGCTGCTTAGCACAATTTTGACCCGGTTTTCAGAAATTTCGCGCTGATGTTTGTTGTGATAATTCAGATTTGCTTTGTATCCAGTGGAGCTTTAATTTAGCCTCCCTTCTGCAAGACTGGAGAACAATAGCATACCTGTTTTTATCAGTTTGGCTGCTGCTGTACACACAGCAAATTTCACTGTGTCTGGTGGAAAGGAGCCCCAGCCTCTGCTGTGGCTGCTGTTTGCACAGAGTTAACAAACATCTTCTCCCCATGTTGGCTGTGGTGCCAAAGCCTGGAGCAACAGTCCAGACTGCTGAGGCAGCTGACTGTCTACACAAAGTCTGAGCCAGAGATTTAGAGCTACGATAGACTGAAAGCGAAGGAGCGAGACCAGACAGATGTGTGCCGTGACTCTGAAACATTACCGTTTTCAGCTCCAGCACGGAGGTAAACAACATGTAGTGGTAATAGTTTCTTTTTTTTCTATCTGTTTAAATCATGTGTCACACAGCTGATCAGTTTTTTTTTACTCTTTGGCCATTATTAATAGGAACAAAAACACAATTTATGTTGAAAGATGTTAAAAGATGCAAAAAAAAAAAAAACAACTCCACAGCAGCAGACCTGAATGGAGAAAATAACATACATTATATATTTAGATTGACAATTTTAAGCAGCCACTTAGATTTTTCTTGCATGATCAGGATGGATCAGCGATGCTCTCACACTGTACCAAATGAGATGGAGCTGCTTTTTCAAAAGGTGTAAAAAGATTAGGTTGGGAATGTGACTCGTTTCCTGGCTAGAACTGTGGGTGTGATAATGATGTGCAATTACACAATGATTTAAGAACATGTTCAGCAAAGCGTTGAATAAGCATATTTTCCGAAATTGTATTCATTTTAAAGTGTAGGATTGCAAAGCTGTATGTTGATCACTTCAACTGTGGGTGTCTGTTTCAAACGTTTTCACTTCAGACATGAGAAAAATGTCAACTTGTTTCTTGTGAACCAGTCAGAGATGTTTTTAGTAATACTGAGACATACTTTGGTGTGAAAGGATTCATGAATCATCCCTGCAAAATTTGTAAATCACTTTCCTTTTAAGTGTCATTTTGTCATTGTACATGCACTATACATGTTTACTCATCTGCCTTTGCACACAGATAAACTTAAATGACTTCTCATTCCTAAAGCAAATGCTTATTAGGGTTTATTATAATGTTGGCCCGTCTTTTCCGGTAGGTTTGTGAGGTCAGACACCAAAGTTGGATGATTAGGCCTGGTTCTGAATGTCTGCTTGTAAAGTAGTTTAGGCACAAGGGTCAGAAGGTGAACAGAAAATCAGTACCAGCCACCGATTTCAGTTTCTTCAAATTACTTTTTTATTTACTCTTTTCACTGACTTCTCTCCTGAGCATCCAGAAGTTCACTCTTTTTCCAATTGGCACCACACCTGTGCTTGATTGGACACAGACAAATTAATTTGCAAACTCCTACATAATGAAGTTGTTTGCAAAATAAATTACATAAGACAAGATAACTCAAAAGGTTACTTTAAAGGAAAATAAACAAAGCAATACGCAAAAGAAAAACCCTCTAATTGGTAGAAACCAGCAAGGTAATCACTGACATCATCCAGCTGGGCCAGACCCTCCCAGACTCCTGCCCTGCTGCAGATCTACAAGGACAAATGATGGTGAGTACAAAGAAAAATAAATAACTTAAATATACCTTGAGGCACATTCAACCCATAATCCAGAAATAGTAACTTTAACCTAAACAAAGTTAGAATTCACAGAATGTGACATGCTCTAAGACAGAGGCTGAGCAGCTAGAGCTGTTTGCTGAGCATGTGTGAAGTTTGGTGAGGGGAAGTTAAGGTGTGGGGCAGCTTTTGTAGGAGTTTGGCAAAGCTAAGTAGTTCCAATGACAGGAATTTTTAACACTTCAGCACATCAAGAAATTTCTGAAAAATTAATCTGCATGCACTGCCTGTAACATTGTTGGAACAGTTTGGGAATTACTCCTTAAAATTCCAAAAATTTTAAGGAGTCATTAAAATTTTAACCACTCCTTAAAAAAGGGGGTGGGAAATTCCATTTTCTTTTTTCAAAAAAGGGATATTTTTTATTTTCTCTTTCAAAAAAAAGGGAAATTTGCGTCAAATAACCTGACTGGTCTTCTGAGTCTTGATTTTGACCCATAGAACAGCTGGAGCGGTGTAACAAAATGGTTCAGTTTGTGTTCACCACTTGTCCCTTATTCTTTCTCATTCACTTCCTTTCTATATTTGGTTATAATTATTAAACATTGCAATTTTGCTTCACTTACTATCCCGGGTTTGTTCGTATTAGTATTATTTAGCAGTGTCTATCTATGTATGTTTAGCTGGACACACAATTTAAACAACATAATATCCACTTAAGTATACACTAAAGCATAATCATTATTAATTAGGCATAATAGGGAAGACTGTCATTTTATAAAAAAAAAAACATTGAGCTTCTATCAGAGAGCTGGATACAACTATTTTTTAACTTATTCCAGGTCATAGTGTGATTCCACATTGAGAAACTGAAATATTCCCAGAAGCTTGGTTTAATTGTAAATGTTTAATGCTTGGTCAAGAGAAACTCTGCACTTCCCAGAGTCATTACTTTCATGGGCCCTTCTTCCCATTCCTGCTCTACTTCACTTACTGTAACCGCCGAGAGATAAGATTACACCATGAGCTGGCAGCCAGCATCCCCTTGCTCTCACCCCACCCAGCACTTGTTCTCGCGTGGCTGAGCTGGTACCATGAGATCATGGCTCAGCTGTCTTGGCAGGCTGCAGAGGGAACTAGATGGACTGGCTGCGGGTGTTGGATGTCTCTAACTTAAGTACAGGGTATGTGTCACTCCTCAGAGAGATGAGCTGCACCCTTTCTACTGCTGCTTTTTGCTCACGGTGAGCTCAGTCTCAGACGCTGCGGTAACCCTGCACTGCATGCAACTTTAAAAAGTTCTTAGAGTCATGATTCAGGGAATTTCTCATTGCTATGGCCACCCAGGTGAATCCATGTCAACAATGTGTGCGTAACCCTCATTTGTCAGGAGTCGCTGTTAATGTGTCAGCGTGACTTCACTGAGGTGCTTTGGAGTTTTATGGTTTTGGTCTGACTGAGGTGAACACTGAAGCAAACACATGTGCACACACACCTGTACTGCATGATGAGGTCGCATAATCCGGACTTCTCAGCTCGAGAGTGACGGTCGTGGTTGTCTTTGTGCAGAACCCATAATCAAGAAGAGCCAAACAGGTGTTTGCGAGCCAATGAGAGGACATCTAGTTTAGAAGCACATGCAAACACAGACTTCCTCCACACTCTGCAGATTCACTGTGTCCTTTTGGGCGGATAGAGTGACATGCAAGCAGCAGGTCATTGGATATGACGTCATGACACAGAGATAACTGCAGTTAGTACCAAGTACCTCTCTGAAGTTTCTAACAAATATGCTGATTTTATTATGTATCTGAAAAAAACTCTGGGGTAGAAATCAATTAAATTTCAAATGCATTTCTTCTATTATTTTTGCCCTGCAAAGTGATGTGCATATTTGTTTTTAGATCGGCATGTCTGAAATTGCTGTGGGGTTGCATCAGTGTGTTTGTTCAGCATCATCTGAATGGACTGACTGGTTAAACTGTTTGCACAGTTTCTATTGAAAAATCTGCATGAGCCTTTTTAGTGTGTCTTAATTAGATTTTTTTTATTAAATTCTTTTCAAGCTACAAAATCTTTTGCTACTGCAATATGAAAGAGTATGCATTTCTTTTTTTCTCTCCACGATTTAATGTTTGAGATTATCAAACAAATTTTATTATCAGACAACATGAGTAAATAAAACATGTATTTTTCCAAATATTTCTTTAATTTATTAAGGAGGAAAAACTGTCCAAATGTACCTGGAACCACACAAAAAATAAATAACCCTCTCTGTTAACTGACCTAACCAAAGCTGACCTTTTGTTTTTATTTTGTACATAACTAGTAGGGACAAGAATAAAGCATTTATCAAACCAAAAACCTTGTGATTCAGTGATCATAAGTAGCAAATGAGAGAAAAAAGACTGGAAAAAAACCAGATGAGAAAACCAGCATAATAAACAATCATCTTAAATGAATAACTCAAAGTTTGTTGCCATCCACTAAGGAAACTGGCATTCGAAGAATGTAAGAATGCGTCCTATTTTCAAGCCAGGCGTTCTCCCGTTATCTCCCGTCTGTTTCTGAATTCTGCTCATGTTTTCAGGTTTACTCTCTCCGTCTGTCTGGCTGAGGTGGGCGCAATGCTAAGTAGTTTGCTAAATATGGGGAGCAGACTGTGACCTCGATGGGGCTGACACATTACTGACATTGCTCAGCTTATCCTCCCAGAAGCACATGTACTCTGTGAGCCATGCCAGGAATTCTGCCACTTAACATGCAGTCCCCAAGTAGAGCAGCGGTCCGGAAGGCCTGGCCACAGAACCCCAGGCTGGAGAAAAAGGAGAAGGAGGAGGAGAGATGAGCGCAAATTGCTGTCTGCAAATAGACTTTCTGATATTTCAATGAAATATGAGGAAGTTGCAACTTGTTTCCTCACAAGATAAACAGACATCTGCTCTGTCATTGCATGCAGGAATAAAAAGCAGACATGCCGGTTCTGCTGAATCAAGGAAAGATTAGTGATATTTACGTTTCAGGCAGTGTTTGAATTCCAGATTCCATTGCAGTGATTGTTTCAGACTAATTCAGGATCTGAAGCAGGAACACTCACTCTTAATCATAGTGCTCGTCTGATTCAGGGACAGGTTCAAAGCAATGATGAGGAATGGAGAATTAAGTTTGCCAAAAAAAAACCTCTGCAGAGTGACTGTTCCTGTATCAGTTTGCAGTTGACCATGCAGGAGCAGTGAGGGATTAGAGCATGTAAACATAAGTGCCCAATGATCTTTCTATTTTTAGTGAACCTAATGTGCTTTGCAAAGTATAACTACCTTTGAACCTTTTAACATTTGGTCATGGTGCAACCATAAACTTTAATGTGTTTTTTTTTTCACATGATAAGCCAGCACTAAGTGCTCTATAGCTATAAAACAGCAGGAAAAGGATAGTTTTCAAAATGTATCTACAAATAAAAATGTAAACATCTGTCATGAATTTATATTCAGTCTATTACCCAATGTCCTGAAATGAAAGAAAATGATTTAAATGTTTAAAGCAGGGTTAGATATCCCAAGTTTAAGCATTCCGTGTGGAATTTGATTAATGCCATCTAACAATAGAAAAGTGTGACGCAGCCATGAAACCAACCAAAACACAGTGAAAAACCTAAACTGATAAGGACAGGATTAATCTGAGAAGTAGCTAGCATACCCATAGATAGTCCGGAGGGTTCACGGCACAGGTAAATAATCTGTTGCTATGACAACCAACTACTACTTGTACTCAAATGTGGCCTTTAAGGAAGATTCCATAAAAAAAAAAAAAATCAAATTTTCAGGTGCTACAAGCCATTTGGGGACACAGCAAAAGTGTTCTACAGTGAGCTAAGTAAATGAGATCAGACATTTAGGCTAGGTGCGTTGGAGAACTAATACTGGACAATAGTCGTATCATGATACATTTTTCAGCAGAGAAAGGGAAGGCCGTCAAAGTTGACATGAAGCTGGATAAAACAGCATACAGGACGCGTCTGGAAGAAAAGTCAAGTTTATTTACAGTTCAAAGTGCTTTAAATCACACAAAAAAAAATCATATGGTCAACAGTTACAAAATAAGGAATAAACATTACATTTTGTCCAGTACCGTCAAAATCAATATGTAATCGATACACATCAGATATTCTGATTGATGTTTCCTTTACTACTAATCAAAGGCATCTCTAAACAAGTGAGTTTTAAGTCTTGATTTTCAGCTGTTAACCTGTTAGGTGCAAAGGACCTGAGTCTGAGTGAAAGTTCCCCTTCCTGCAGTAGGAGTCTAAACCCATACAGCAAGATCTGAGATGGAACGCTTTAAATCAAAGTATGGTAATGTGTGAATGACCCAGTCAAATTCCAGATGTAAATCTAATTAAAAATCTGTGACAAATTAGAAAATTGATGTTAAAATATTGTCTCCATTGAAATGGTTTGAGTCTTGAACTATTTTGAAAAAGAACAACACACAACTATTTTAGGATTAGCTTCATGCAAAGCTTGTAGAGACATATTCCAAAGGGACGGTTGACTCAAAAACTTGTTTGTAAAAAGTTTTAAAACCACATATCCACGTATCAGAAGTATACCCAATAGAATACATGAAAGTGTGTGCCTTATGAGAGAAAATGTGCAAAAACTTGTGAAAGGCATTGTGTTAATGGGGGAAAAATCTGCAAACTCTGGCAGAAAAATAGCAGCGATGGCGCAAACGGAGGAGGATCCCAGAAGCTTGTTTGCTTGTGCCATGTCGTCACTCGATTACAGTTCAGGGCTATTAGAGGAATAATGACGCAGCAGTTCACAACAACAGGGTCACCATTGTGCACAAACAACTTGACTTTGTTTCATGAAGTTTGCGAGCCAGAGTTTGGGAAAGTGACCAATGATTGATCACAAAAGACTCTTAAACTGTGCACAGACAAACAGAAAAGCACGTGACGGATCTTTTCCCCTCATAGGAACCTCAAAGACTGAAATGTGAAACTTACAACAACATGTTGTCAGTTTTGTATGCATGTGGTACAACATGTTTTGGAAGTTCGGAACCTGCTCCCTGAGCTACCGGAGTGTTGTGTTACGCAATGGCTTCAGATCTGGACTGCCCGTCTATATTCTTATCTAATGGTGACTCAATCATAACAACCTGAGAGATCCAAACAGACAGCGTGTTCATACACCGACTTCAGCAGCAGCAGCAGCATGGAGGAACTGTGGAGCTCAGGGCAGCTGAGAAAAACACACCATGCGTGTTTGTTGTTATGCAGAAAAAGAACAATGAAGGAAACATACTGAAACCAGTCCAGGCTGGAGGGTCTTTATTGGGCAGAAAAACATTTGCAGGGTTGTTCCCTGCAGCTTCATACACACACACACACACACACACACACCGCATTTCAATGTGAAATCCCTCCCTGGAGATGACTTGAAAGCATAATCACAATTTTGCAACAGAGGGATATATGTTTTCAAGGACTTTTCAAGGGAGTGATGCAATTGCCCCTCTTCCTTACACTATTTCTTTTTTTCATAGCAACATACCATAGTTCACCCAGTAACACAGTAACACGGATGGTGCATAGCAACAGCGTTCCTCTCTCTCCCTCCTCCTTCCCCTCACATGCTCCTGTCTGTGTGCACCTCTGCCTTTAAGCAATTATGAAACGGATACCTTTACATATAAACAAGCCGTGTGTTTGTGTGGATACGTTGTCATTGATGAAAAACAAAAAAATAAGCTTTTTGTTTTGCCGGTGTCACTTAATCTGTTGGGATGATGGGGCCAGTGAAAAGGGAAAACAGGAAAAAAAAATACAGGGGGTAAGGGGCTGTACTTTGGGAGCAGCCAATCAGAGGGCAGGATTAGTCCCGGGCCAGCGTAAACATGAAATGTTGCTGTTGGTAACAGAAATGCGATTGGTCAGGAGTTCCTGCTCCATGTGATAGGTCTCTCCACGTGTGGGTATTTTGATCACTGTTGTGAATGTGTTTGTGTGATGTTATGTTCTTAAATAACTTTGTTATTGTTCCCCACTTCTATTTTCATTTGCAGAGGTGAACTTTACAGGAAAAACAGCTAAAGCCATTTTATTGTTGGATGCGCTCAAGCTGTTTTCACCTCATGTCGGATTAATGTAACTCTGCTGTACTTTGCTCACCTATAGTTGTTGATCTGCAAAGAAAAGGGCATGTTATGTTATCAGGGCTGCACAAGTAAATACACAGGAAAAACAGGCTGGACATGCTGTAAAAAACAGAGTGAGGGGTTTTTGACATCAGACCTTAAGGACAGGTCAATCACACTGTTGTATGATGCATCAACACCTGCTTTTCTTGATTTAGATGTATGTTTTACTCTTGCGTATATTTTAATTATCCGGACGCCACATCCTAAATATCATGATCCACTTGTCAGACTTTTGTTGGCCGATACGGAGTTTTGCTTTTCTCTGAGGACTGACTTGCTCATTTATTTCCCTACACACTGCAACACATTAAAGAGAAATAAGCTGCAGCTTCTTTGATGGGATTAGCAGTTCAGTGCGAATTGATTTGTATGTTTCAGCCATATGGAGTTTTGCGTGTTTTCCCAAATTTCATTGTTTTGCACCAGTTTGATGACGCAAACAACCAGAAATGTGTCCAAAAGTCCTCGAAGAGACGAACGATGCAATCGCAGACGTCAGCCTCCATATTCCCCTCCGCCCCTCTCACACACACAGGGTCACATTCTGTTTACCTCAGAGTCAGATGAAGTGCACAGTGCTGTCTGCACATGTGGGGTTTGTTTACAACCGCTTCCTTCCTGAAAGGGGAGGCTCCACATGAGTGGCATGCCGGTGTTGCTTTGGAAACAGGGAACCCGTGACAGCCAATAGGAGGGCATGGATTAAGGCATGTGCCTTTGTGTGTGTGAATTAATCAAGCTGTTTCATCCTATCTGGCAGCATGTTGACACGGGGAGATTTCTTTTTTAATCAGATCACTTAGGGAAGAAAAAAAATCCCAACACCACCAAAGCAATAACATTGGGACCAACCTGGCACAGCGCTAAGCCAATTAAAAAGCCCTAATGTAAATACTGTGATCAGCGTGACACTACTTTTGTGTTTTATAGTATCACCAGTGGCACTAAAAGTTTTTCCTTTGTTTGTGCACATGCAGGAGTGTGAATATAGTCATGTGTGTCTTGTGCAGCTGGTATTGTTTTGACAGAGGTTGATTACCGAGCCGGACACCTGCGCAATCCACTTTGAGCTCATTTACCATCAACATCTTTTTCTCTTCCTGTTAATGCTAACTTTATTACTGTGTACACAAAAACAGAAGCGCTGCTATCTGTCTGCCTATTAGATATAGCAATCCTACATGGATGGCCGCATACATATAATACAAGGTTGCAGTAAGAAAAGACATAGCATTTCTCACACATTATTGTCCGTTTACTTACATTTTAACTACATATACAAAATGTAATTTCTCATTCATAAATCACATGTAAAGCATTAGATAGCAAACAATTAGCATTTGAGCTGTTAGGATGACAAAGACTACACTGTGGCCTGTGTTTCTGTGCATGCTCTCTGTGTTAGGTTTGTGTGTGAGTGAGTGAAAACGGATCTGCAGCCAGAGCCATGTGTAACCTGCCACACAGGATGCAGCTGCGTCAAGTAAACAATAGATGCTCAGTGGTGTATTGCTTCACATTTGAGTGTATGGATCTTTGCGCAAACGTGCCTTTTGCTAACCCTTTCCCCCCCCGAAAAACAGAAAACAGAGCCTCTTTGTCAGTTTCCTTTGTCTTACACCCATCAGTTCTTTAGCTCACTGTGCCTTCAGGGAAGAGAAGAGGTAATCCACCGAGTCCCAGCTTTTCTTACACGTAAGGGTAAACGCTGCAAAGCACATGAGCACAATCGCATTTGCCTATCAGTGGAATACAGAAATCGAGTAAACAAGAGTTAATTTACCTAAAGCAAAAAGAAATAAATAAATCATTGTCTGTGCTTTCACCAAAAGGTGAAATTATTAGGGAGAAAGCTTCTGGGTATTTGGCGTCTTAAATAAAGCCTTATATGCAGAAATGATAAATCAAATTCCATCTGCTTAACTATTGCTGCAGGAAAAAGGTATACAAGAAAAGGGGGTTGGGGGGGAAACGGCAATTTGCATATTAATTAAACCAAAAAAGTATTTTTTGCCAGAATAGACTTCTTAGTTTTCTTATTAATTGTTTTGCTTTCGAACAGATGGTAAATCAGAATTAAGCACAGAAGGATAGAACCCTCAATTCTATCCTCAGTTTACAACACAATGCCTTGCTAAAAGTATTTACACCCTTAAATTTCACTTCTTCTGCCTTGTTGCATATTCAATCTTTAATGTAATTCATTAGGAGCCTTCAACACAAAGTAGTGCATCGTTGTGACGTGTTTAGGAAGAGGTGTTATTTTAAAAGTAAAATCTAAAATGTGCACCATATAGTTTATTCGACATTCCATACTTTTTTTAACATTCTCGTTCTTGATTACTTAATGTAGGAGCTGATAAAAGGTTTATCCATTGCACAATGCCTCCACCACTATGTTACAGTATGAAGACATGCATGTGTACTAACAGATAAAATCTAAGCCAAAGTTAGTCGAAGAGTCTGCAAGTCTGCACGTTTTAATAATTGTGTTTGGCTGTTTGTGTAAATCAACCTGCCCTCTATGCACATGCCTGCATTAATGCAAGGAGGTGGAATTAGGAAGTACCTAATCTGTAGTCTATTCCTATCTAATAACCATTTCAGGAACACAGTGAAAGGCATTGTGTTCAGTGTGGGTGTGGGTAATATTGTGGAGATGTGCTGTGCATGGGGGGCTGAGTGTAGGCCAGCTTTATTCACAAGACGCAGTGAAAAACAACTCGGTGACGTCTGATTTAGAAACTCATGAAGACAGTCTGTAGCCATTGTGTGTAAAGCAAAAAAAGAAAAAAGAAAGTAGTTGTATGCCCTCCAACTTTAGATACATATTCAGAGAAAATTACAGATTTAGGTACAAATAAAACACAGTTAATGATGCGCTTCAAACTTAGTTATACATCCATTTTTTTCATGCAGACATTTTCCTGTCATTCTAAGTGTGTCAAAAATCTTTGCTTGGGTCCCTTTACAATGTCTAGTACAGAGTAATCATGCTATGCTATACTGCTGCTTGTCTTCCCTCTTCCCCCTCAATCCCTCTCTGCGAAGCCAGACATGAGTCGCCTCTCATTCAAATCCAGTTCTCTTTGTTGGAAGAGATTCAGAAGCAGTGAATGTCTCCTCAAACAGACACATGCAAACACACACATGAATGCACGCACGCACAAGCCCCCTGAGGGCTTGTTTCTCCCTTTTGATCTGGATCTTACTCAACTATACACAGTGCAGCAGGTGTGAGGCAGCCGTCAGGTGTGTGTGCCTCTGTGTCATTAGCCATATGGCAGCCCTCTGGTTGCAAACTACGCTCCTAAACCTCCTTATTCATCCACTCAAGTGAATCTGTCTACAAATAAACACGCACTCGCTTTCTTATTGTCTCCCAAGCAGCTGTGGTGTGCAGAAAACTCAGAAGAATGCATGACCAAGAGCAAATCAGGGCAGACAGTGGGCTGAATCTCCACCAATCGGGAGAGCAGAATGTAAAACTAGTCGGCGTCTGAGCCAATCCGGGGTTCAGCGTCAGGGATGGCCAATGGCTCAGAGAGACAGACACTCAAGCAGTTGGAGATAGAGTTAAACCAATCAGAAGCTGAATTTGAATCTATTGATGTGTTGTTTTTGAACTTTTTCTTTATGGTTAAGCATGCAAGATCTTAATGCTCTTGCTCAATAATCCCAACTTTGGAGCTGCCACACAAAGTGATCCTAGTTTACGGACAGTTAATGCATCAGAGGGACAATCCTGCTGTTTTTTTGTTTTTTTTTCCAAGGATGAACCTGAACACACACATCGGTCTGAGGAGGATGTTGCAAGATGATGAAATTACACAACTGATCGGTGCAAACAATGTTTACGTCTGTTTCTGTTATGAAAAAAAAGGTTTTGTGCACCTTACTTCTGTTTTGGTGGATATGTGTGTGTGTATGTGTGTGCGCACAAGTGTGTCAGTGGATATGCCCTCGGTCACCCCAAACCCCCTTTTTCATGGACAATAAATGGGAGAGGCATAACATCGACACACGTGCTGCCAACTGTTGCTTGGACATAAAAGCGAACATAAAAAACACTTTACAGACTGTGACACCCACCCATCCCCCCCTCCTTCTGATATTCATGGCACACTCCAAAACCATGAGCCAGACACACAAACACACACTGCCCTGTCCTGGCTCCATTGTTCTTGGTGAATGAGTGAAGGGGTGAGTGTGTGTGGGGACAGCTGGCTCTCTGGCTCCATTAGCAGCAGCTGTCCCAGCCTCAGGCCCTGAGGGTGGAACTGTGCAGATTAGAGGGTGTGTGTGGGCCAGTCAGTGGTCTTACACCGAATGAATGGGGGCCTCTCTTCATTCATTGTCCTCCCTCCTGGGGCCCACTTTGTCTCCTTGCATCTTCGTCTAAAAACAACCAGAAAGAAACAACATTTTTCTATATGAAAACACCGATAAGAGGCTAAATGGACAGAGAAGTTTAAGTAACTGCAGGATGGAAACGGCGACAGAGTTTTTGGTGCAATGTGGGGGCCAGCCTGAGCGACTTAGTGACAGCTGTTGGTCTTGCCAAGATATTGGAGCCAGGCCTTTCCTAGCTCATAGAACTGCTATGAAGATGTGAAAAAAGAAAACAAAATGGAGTATAGTACAGTGGAAAAATGTTTTTCTCAGTAAATCTATTTCTAACGGACCTACTGACATGAAATGTAACACAACATGCTGGTAACAACACAAGTAATCCAGTCGGACAAAAAAAATTAAAACAAATGGACCTTACCACAGGGGCCGCGTTTCATTGGCTAATGCCCATTTTACGTCACAGGGCAGCTACCACGTGAGTGACCGTCTCACAAGCGCAAGCTATTGTAGTAAATACATGCTAACATTGTGGACTAGCAGACCGGCAGAAAGTTTTTGGGTCTGGACTCGGAAAAGAATGATTCTCCACTGTCAGTGGGATATCTGTACAGGCGATGTCAAGTATCCTGATTGTATTTGTGGAACTAAAATTCACAGATTTCCAAAATCTGAAACGGAAAGCCTTGCTTGGATCAAAG
>CAEGAF010034490.1:0-14608 GCA_903067075.1 Micropoecilia bifurca | reverse complement strand
AAAACAATATTAATACAACATAATTAAATTTCAACCCTGCATTGTTAATATGTGTGCACTCCATATAAACATTGTAAAGTGGAAAACAGAAAATAAAGGATAATTAAACTACAAAACAAACTAAAGTGAAAGCCAACTTATGATAAGGCGTGGACCTTACCCTGTGTGGCTGGCCGTCACAGTTTCCATTAAATAAACGCAACTAAAATCACACATGAATAAGTTTATTCACACACTAAGATATTAAAAATTATGTCTCCACGAAGGGGACTTGCTATCTCCTTTGTGGTTTGTGCCAATGGCAACGTCCAGCTGTTGATCATGTGACTCGTGTGATGCAAAAAAAAAAAGTATTTCCATTCCAATTGTGCAATAAACCAATTCTGATGGCCAAAAAAACACCTCATCCTAGCGCCAAAACGTCTTATCGAAATATGAGTTTTTTCCCATGTCTCCACAAATTTATTTTCAAAATGTCAAAATTATTTGGTCAAGCAATATGGAAACCACTACTGATTGTTTCTAACAATCCCACTGACATCTAGACAAAGGCAATATGATGATCTTTTTTTTGACTTCTCCAGAACATTTAACACTAATCAGCCTGATTTGCTTTGTCAGACATGACATCAGCAGTCTGGAGTACCACAGGGAGCTGTTCCGTCCCCATTCCTTTTTACTCTGTAAACTGCAAACTTTCAGGAAAACACAGAGTACAAATCTGTAGAAAAAGTGCAAGAAGCTGAGTCCAGAGATCCAGTGGGCCGTTTTGAGGAACAGTCATCTCTTCTCAAATATGAACGAAAACATGGTGTTTTAGATTCAGAACAAAAAGGAGCATGCACAACCATATTTCCATCATGGGAGATGAGACTATGGGAGTTTCTGAATACGATTGTGTTCACCTGGACAACAGACTAGACTGGAGATGCAGCAGTGAAGCCAACAGTGGCCCTAAACCTAATTGGGAATCTGAGGCAATTCGTAAACATTGCTATTCACACACTTTCCATCCAATGTCACTGAATGGACAGTGTCCTGCCTTTCTGACATTTCTTTAAGTCCATATGTCTGTCTTGCTGCTACGTTAAGTGAGCCCTGTTAAAGTTAATGGCTTTCCATAAACACAGAGGCCCCAAGGGGCCACCATTAATAAAGCCAAGCAGGGAAACTGAAAGCCAGCAGAAGCAGTCTGTTACTGGGAACAGGATTTCTTGCTTTAGAAGGATAGCTTTAAAAGTTCAGACATTATCAGAGTCAGTTTTGAAGAACTTAGCTCCAATATGAATGACGGAGAAGCAGAGTCCAGGATATTGGAGAACTACCTTGCTTACTTCTGTAAACAGAAGCAAACTGTTTAGAGAACAGCTTAAGTCTCACGACTTGTGAGATTTTCATAGAACAGAAGCAAAACATATTGGAACCTCTTGACTTTTGGCCAGATTCAGCTCCAGGTCTATCGTCCCACAATCAACTCTGGGTAACTCTGCCAATGTCTGAAACCAAGCAGGACATCCAGGTTTCCTGCACTGTCTGGAAATGTATAAAAAATGTTGTTGGTGAATTTATAGGTCCATGGAAAAACATAATAATTTGGAGGAAGTCAGTGAACAATCCAGAAATTGTAATGGAGAGTAAACAGCCTTTTAGAAACCTGCCACTGCAACCAAACATGATGTAGGACTGAGGTCAAAGAGAAAATCCTGACATGATACAAAAGTGCACATTGTAAATAATCATTATTGTTATTGAGGCTATTGAGATTGTTGGTGGAACCTCAGGATGTTTTAAACCTGGTAGTCCGGTAGACTTGGTTTGATTGGGAATCAAAGTTGTAACATTTGTTCCATTTTCAGTTGCTGTGGCTCTGCGCTGCGTAAAACGATCCAAACCCATTGAGACCTGTTCACCTCTTTGCCTGTGGTGGCGCTGCCCCACGAACCACTAGAAGAAAAGATGAACATCTCTGAAGAAAACACTGAGCGTAAGCTCCTGCACAATTTCTGTTTTGTCTTTGGCAAAATGCCACGCTATGGCTAGGCTCGCGCTCTTGTTCTGGTTATATTTACCCATAATGCCCTGCACAACATGTGAATTCACCTCAACCCGAACCCGAGTTTTGCAGGCAGACCAGAATTCGTCTTTTGGTCGATTACATATTCACACCTCCTTAAGAGAACCAGACTTTTTAGGCAAACCAACTGGAGTCTGATTAAAGTGAACTAATCGGGTCTGGCGCAAACACTGCATATTTCATGCTGTATCCCTGCTAGTTTTGTTTTTCATGGTCAAACCACAATTATCCAAAACAAGGAAATTCAGATAGACTGATCACCACTCAGTCGACAGTGAAACATTACAAGACGCTTGTAACTCTATCCAGGTTGGAAAGAGAATATCCATCACCGGTTACTGATTCATCCAGAAATCACTCAGTTTTAAGATCCAGTGTATAAATACATAACAAAAAAGAGAGTAGACGTCGTGACCGAGAATGGAGCAGACACTCTAAACAGTGGTTAGCTCAGCTCTGCTGGTAGGACACCAAAACAAATGACTGTTATGTTCACGGCTACCAGCGAGACCCTCTCTGTGTGTGATGGGAGCCCACTGGAGACAGAGATCCGAAGCGTGCAGGCACAGCCTTTTTGCCGAGCAGTGTAAATATTTAGGGTCACCAGTCACACAGTGGAAAATGAAAACCATGACACTCTCTGGGTATGTGAGCGAGACATAAAGTACTGCGCTGAGGTTCTGTGTATACATGTCAGCGAGGGTACTGGGTTTACACTACAGCATTGTGTGACACTCTGTGGCATTTGAGTTTGCTCTTTGCTGTCCAAACTCCATGTGAGGGAATGTGTGTGACTACGTCTTATGAAAAAACTATTACACCGCAAGCCTACATGTGTTTGTGTTAAAAGAAAAAAAGATTTTTTTTTTAATACTTCTCATTTCTTCCTTTGACTAGGACTTTGACATGAGGCAGACAAGCATTATCTGTGTGAAGCAGAAGCTGTGGCATTCATAGCAGCACATTAATCACTTGTGAAGGCGCCCTGCCTATCATGGACACCACTCTCAAAACACAGGAGGCACAACGGGCCAACATTTGGGTTTCCAGATGCAAAGCGGCCTGAGTACGAATTGCAGTTTAAATAAAATTAAAAAAAGATTAAATGGCTGATTTAGTTTTAGTCACCTGAAAGGTGACAGGTTTAAAATCCTTCTAAATCTAGCTATAATAAATAGATTACAGAAAATTGCTGATTTCTGTTGCTTTTTTGTTTGCTTTATTTTCCATCTCCAGAACAGTGTGGCATTTATTTTAAAAAACACAAACACATGCAGCTTTTTTCACACTTTATTACAATTTCTTCAATTTTTATTGTTTAGATCAAATTTTACCAGCATCAAAGAAAGATACGCGTATATTGTAGATATTTAGCACTAAGCTACAAGCAACAAGCCCAAAACCAGGCATATGCATCCTAACTCTAAATCACTGTGTGATTTCTAGTTAAATCACTCAATGTTAGGCCCATTGAAGATACAAGAAAAAGGAGTCAAGATCTGCCAGAAACCCTGCAATAGATTAATATGAACATGAAAGTGGAAAATTTAGACTTTTGGAAATTTTCAGAATTTCAAAAGTAGTACATTTTTGACTTTTGAAAAAGTTTTTCTTTTAATCTAAAAATTTGAGTATTTGACCAAAGTGTAATCCTCCATTTTTTTCTATCTATATTACCCCTAATACACGGTCGCATAGAAAGCTGAATGAGTATTCAAGTTATTATTCCTTAGCAAATGTTATTCATTTTATATTTTTCAGAAACATCTGAAAACCTTTCTTCCATTTTTACAGTATTTTTTCTTAATGTTTTTCTGACCTGTGAAATGTGATTCCTTTGGACCTTATCTTGTCGTAGTGTTGACAGTAGCAAAGCACTGCATCTCTGTCTTTTACATATCATGCATACAGCTAAGATTTAGCATGATACGTTGACAACTTGATAGCTAAAGCCAGCAGTAGTCATTGTCGGTGAGCAGCTTTTTGCCCTCCAGCCGGGAGCTGATGGCGTGTCGTCACGCTGCAACGTGCCTATAGAAATACAGCTGTTAGTTAAATTTCTTAAAATAAAATACATTTTGCTAAATTAAATGGCTAGAAACCAGCTACAAATCTCTCATTAATGTATCTTCGTAAATCTATATTTGAATGTTCTTGCAATACGGGGGCACTCGATGGCAGAATGAGTAATGGGGAAACGATTAGAAACTGCGACAGGAGGTCAACGAAGTTCAAATGGTTTCATAAATTAGAACGCAAGAAAGCAAAAATACGGCTCGGTGAAATAGGGGGGTGGCTGTGTTTCAGGAAGACAGAGATGACTTTCAGAGTGAAAAGCGACCTGTGTAACCAGGGAGCGGAGCTACACTGGGAGCATTTACCGGCTCTTTGAAAAGAGCCTCAGAGACCTGATGACGAAAAGAAAACTGGCTGGAGACATGAGGAGATAAATATAACTTGGTGTGTGTGGCCTGGGCTGCTGCTGAATGTGGACCATTTAGGGGTCTTTCACCTAAACGGAGCCGACAGCTATTACCCCACAGGGCGTTTTGGAACACGTGAGAGTGAATCACCGCATTGTCATCTTTTTACCGTTTTCGTAAGACTTAGCACAAGGTGCCAGTATTGAAGTCTGAAAACAAGGTGAACTGGATAAATCCCCTTCAGAATAAAGACGTGGAGGTGTGTCGGCAGAGCGGCGACTCTGAATGGGTTTTAGTGTTTTCACTTACAGGGATCATTTGTGCTCTCCGGGCCCACAGACTCTCCTAGGTACACTCACCCTGCTGTGACCCTCAAAAGTCTGACACAGATGGAAAGTACCTGGTTATGATCACGCTGTGGGGAAGTTCAGCAGCGACTAGGTACATCCACTTCTGCTAAAGCATGCTGAAGTAATTAGACAGGCTTCAAATAGTCACAAGTGAAACCAGTTGGACTGGATTTGACTGGATATTGTAGAATCATTTAATTTAATATGTGCTATCAAGAAACAAAGAGCTCAGGATTTCTTAAAGTATTAATTTTCACATATACACCCAAACCCAGCAGTATTGGAACTTGATTCTGAGTAATTCATTTATTTCAGTTGATTAATTGAACAGATTTTACTGTGTTACAAAAGCAGCCCACAAAGAATAAGATGTTTGGGGGTTTTTTTTGTCTTACATACAAAAGTTCAGAGTAAGAACTTCTGCACTCACATGTTTCTGGTGCCTGTAAATCTGATGCCTGAGCAACATCCGCAAACAAAAGCGACAGACGATGTACTGGGGGTTCATTTATGCTTCAAAAACCAATCTGATTTCAGATTGGAGATTTCAAAGTTGGATTTATTACTGTTTTTTTAAAAAATCTGACAAAATGGAAAAATTTAAGTTACTCGCCAGAGTTGTTGAAAGTCTCCTTGATGAAAAGAATATATACGAGACAGAATTTTATTGATCAGCTATGGGTGAGTTGAGTTTTCTCTGTAGTATCCTTGTATTGTAAATCGTGATCTGTACAACAGCATCCTGCATGATCACAAAATTAATTATGTAACAGTTTCTGTTCCATCTTTAGTTCTCTTATATTCTGCATGTCACGTTGCATTATGTTGCTCACAAGGAATTTCTCAGCTACAAAAAAATCCAAAAGACTGTAAATATAGTTAATGTGTGAATAAAAATGCTGGTTAATAAAAACCAGCCCGTTGCTTTACGTCTCACTTCGTACAGAGTTGAGACCCTTGGCTGTTGAGAAACGATTGTTTCCTGGAGCTTTAAACTGTTTAGGTTTCGATGCTACCCAGTCCCTAAAGTTTGGCCGCGATGCCTGATAAGCACCAGTTGGACACTTTGAATCTTACCAGAAATTGCCATGTGAGTTGGGCATAAGATTTAAATTCTCAACCCAAACCAAGTTATTAACTTCATCAAAGAGTATCTATAGACAAGTTGCATTTTGTTGTTTACATCAGGAAATTTCATGCATGTGCTCCACGCTAGAGGGCAAAAAAGACGATTCTTTTACTTTCCATCCATAGCTGCGGTGAGAACAATCCCATTAAGAAAATGAAACCTGGAGATGAAGGTATATTTAATTTACTGTAGCGTGCCATAGTAAACCGAAAAGTAATCCAGCAAAACCATTAACAACTCAAAAACACTTGTATCCTGCTTTTTTCTCACTCTTTATGTCAACTACACTGTACATATCCCCATTGCCATAGCAACTGACTCCACCAGTGTATCAGGATTCAACACAAAAAAACATACAAACATTTTCCACAGAAAGAACAGAACACTCAGTCCACTACGGTATTATGTTGTCAGGCTTGACGCGATATTTTGGGATTATTAATAAGTGATCATCTGAACACAACTGTGGCTGATAAACTAATTTAAACAAATGCTTTGCTGATGATCTATCAGAAAGTTGGTGTATGGATTTGCCCTTTTTTTTGTAACTTTTGTGCCACATAGCCAATGTGCTATTTGACACATTGACTTCTTACACACCAGATTCCACAGCACATCCTTTGTTAAGGTTTTCAAAGTCAAGCTAGCATAACTGACCTCTCTCACTATTTTGTAAACATTTTTTCTGATTGTGCTATCAAGTTGTCGTAGTGTTTGAAATAAAACACTGCATCCCTTTTTCTTTTATATATCGCACCTTCATTTAAGATTCCTCACGTTATGTTGATAACCTGACAGCTAAAACACTGCAACATATCTGTAAAAATGAAAGGGTGGAGAAGATGGAGTGTGCTTCTTCTGACCTCAACCCCAGAGAACACTTATGGGATGAGCTGTTCAAAGCAGAGCAACCAACACAACCACATTAGCCTCTTACCACAAAACACTGGATGGGGAACAGGATGTTGTCCCACAGCAGAGTGACCAAAACTAGTGACCAGCCTGAGCACGTCATGTACAGTTTTACCGCCCACAGCAAACACTTGTTAAATGACTAAGTTCCTGAAATACCAATATGTGTTTTCTTTCCTGTAACTTCAGTCCAGTAAACAACACCAAACCTGGGCTCATGGTGGAATGAGCTATTTGGCTGCTTTGGCATGGAAGATTTGGCAAGTTTTTCTTGAGTGCAATCCACAAAACAAACTTTACTGCTTATTGCATTTTCATTAATAACAGCACTATTTATAAAGACTAAAATGACTCAGGAGATGTGAGATTTATTGCCAAGTTGCTTTGTTGCACAAAAATAACCGGCCAAACTCAAATTTCTTTACTTTTTGTGCAAGGACAAAAAATTTATATTTTGGAAAACGTCCAAATCCTCTGACTATAATGGAAAGTATATTCATCACGGATCATAAATGATCATTTAAAAATCTATATTTTATTTTTAATGTTGTGCGACTTTTACAAGCCTAAGGATAGTGAAACAGCTGATAAAGGATGCCTCAGATGTAAAAAAACAACAAAAGAATATGTGTGAAATCCCCCTTTATTGAGCTAACTTATAGAATTTTGAATTGGAAATGATGCTTCCCAATTCAGATGATTTTTGTTAATAGAAACTAGCAGCATTGACCAGGAGGAAAAATCTGCACTGTTTCTTTCGGACTTTGTTGCATTAAAATGTTTTTCAATTTAAGACTTGCTCACCGCTACGTAGAGCCACTCGAACTGCGTCGACTTACCAGACTGCAGTAATTCTTCATTGCACGGCGTAGACACTCTACCCCCAAGGTTAACTCCATTTTTCCATTAATCGTTTTAACAAATTAAAAAGCCGATTGATTGTCTTTCACACATTCGACGCTATAGCTTCGATGCTTTTTGTTGTGAATTATCCAGGTCTTTAATTAAATTTATCAGGAGCAGCAGAACTTTGGAGAACCAAATCTAATCAGCTTTCCTGTGCCAACAGAGACAAATGGATTCAGAGCTTTCTCTAATAGGAATTCTCTTTTAGCCTCTATATGCACACAATGTTGTGTCTTTCAGGAAGGCTTCCTGGTGAGGCCGGTTGTTTATTTTCAGAAGAAAAGAAACAAAAAGGAGGTAATTAGATATCCAGCACAGAAAAACGCCTTACTCAGTCTACAGCAGGGCTGGTCCTGTCGTCCAGAGAGAATATCCTTCAACTTTCAGATGGACCCCTTCTCTGACACACCTGAATCTAATGAGTGGCTCCCTACCAGGCCTCTGCAGAGCTGAAGGACATGTTGATGAGGGAGGTCAGACATTTAACAGATGGATAGATTTCATATAAGTTAAATAGTTGCTTGCACCGCAGTGGCATGATGTTTTCCACATTTTGATTTAAAGTGATGTATGTTTGTTTTTACTTGTCTTTAATGATACGCCTAACTAAAATTTGATCCAAACAGTTGCCTTCAGAAGTGACCTACGCAGCAAACAGAGTCATCCTGTGTGTAACTGAGGGCCTGATAGATTCGTAGATTCAGTTTGATCGGGGACCAAAATTGTAACGTGTTACATTTTCAGCTGGTATTGTTCACTTTCTCCCTGCATTTGTGTCAAACAAACTAAATCTTTGAAAAACCTCTTCACCTCCTCACCTGTGGTGGCGCTGCACCATGAACCACTGTCATGAAAACCTCTGAACAAGACACTGAGCCTCCACCAAATGGGTATCGCTGTCAGATTTAAGAGAATGAAGGATTTGTCTTTTGTCTTTAGTAAAAGACCTCAAGCCATTTCTCACGATAGACTTGTGTGTTTGTTTTGGTTCCTGCTTTTGGAGCAGCCTTCAATCCGATTGTGGAGGAAAGTGCTACGGTCAGATCTCACCATTACTGGAAGTTCTTTGCATGTACAATGTTAAGGTTGTGCATATTTGATCATATCACAATGAACATTCTGGATGTAAACAATAATATGTAATTTTCTTATGCTCCTAATTGAACTGACTGAACAAATTAAAGTTGTTTTTAAAGTTTGAACAAGCTAGTGAAGCTATTGGTGTATTTAAGTGTGCTGAAAGTAATAGCAAATAAGTTAGCAAATAAATGTATAATTAAGTACATTTATGTTTGTGTTTAAAAAAAAAAGAAAAGTTTTAAGTCAATTTAGTGATTTTCTGTATCAGATCGGTATCGTCTGATGCTAAATCTCGGATATCTGTATCAATATTGGAAGTGGAAAAAGTGGATCGGTGTATCCCTAGTGAAATCTTTCAGTATTTTAAGAGTTAAAAGCCAAAATAAAAGTTTTTATTCATCAAACTGAAGGTAAATCTTTTACAAATTTAAAAAGAACACGGCCAAAGTTTCAAGATGAAGCCCAATTCTGCTTCATGTGAAGATGTATTGTTTAAAACCCTTCTTGGCTTGTGCCAGGTCCTTCTGTTTTGGCGAAATTACAAAACACCTCAGTCCTGTACCAGAGCTTCCAGGTTTTGCTTGTGTAGTGGCCTTGATCAGACTAAAGTTAGCATGTTTGTCTGTTCTTCAGCAGCAGAGGTTTTTCTTGCTCTCTATGTTTTACTCTCTGGAAGCTCACTATATAATTTTCTCAAACCCAGCAGTTTCTATTTTTTTCCAACCACTAATTAATTATAATTCAGCAAAGTTTGATGCAGTCAGGCCAAAGGAATGTCGGAGCCTGTAGGACTAGCTTAGAAAAGGAGGAGGCGGACGCTAAGACAGGGATAGAGAGAAGGACGGGGTCTCTGGTTTCTATCCATCTTCACACATTAAAGGACCTCAATCTCTTTATTCAGTCACTTGACCTAACACTGAAACAGGAGAATAGTATAATGCTGGGTACAGAGGTATGACTGATGATGCTATAGACATAGACTAAGACAGACTGAGCTGGGAAAAAAGTTATTTCTTTCACAAGTTTGAAATGCCACATTTCCAATCAATGAAGTTTATTTGTGTAGCACGTTTCAGCAACGCGGTAGTTCAAAGTGCT
Source organism: Micropoecilia bifurca (assembly GCA_903067075.1). NCBI lineage: Eukaryota > Metazoa > Chordata > Actinopteri > Cyprinodontiformes > Poeciliidae > Micropoecilia > Micropoecilia bifurca. The sequence continues at coordinate 4,636 of CAEGAF010034490.1, read as the reverse complement.
TTACGTTGTGAAAGCATAAAAACATCATAACACATCATAATCAATAGTTGTGAAAACCAATAACAGACATTACAGTTTGCCAAGTGTCACAGCTAAAATCAACATACATCAAAAATGTTGATCCATTTTCTGTTATTATGGTTTAAAAGCAACAGGTGAGATTTAGTCTTGATTTAAAGGAATCAGGAATCTCCTGTAAATTTTGCTAATGTAAATAATATTTCCATTATCTTTGTTTCAGTCATAATTCAAAAACCAGTGGAATTCACTGGAATCAATGGTTTTGTTCATGGCTAACTGCTGTTGGCAGCATTAGCAATACTAGCCTGGTAAAAACCTTCCCCTTGTCCTACGCTTCGGTTTGTCCGGAGGGTCTGGACCCTCAACTGTTGAGAAACGATTGCTTGCCATAGCTGTGAACTCATTTGAAGTTTTAAATTTGGTCTGATTTTACTCAACCCTTAAGATTTGACTGTGATGCATGTAAAATGTTAGCCACATCATGAGGAAACTGTAAGCAACCATCCCCCACTTCGGAGACAGAGGTTTGGAGCTGAACAAGATATCTAAAAATGTAAGGCCTCAACCAAAATGTGTATAAACACAAAACTAGTGTAACAAAAACTAGCTGTGAGACAATTCTGGAATGGTTGAAACTTAAAGCTGCAGAGTGCAACTTCTATTTTTTTTAAAAAGGAAGTTTTTTACATATTTGTTACATTTATTTCTGTCATTGCAGTTTAAACCTGATAATCTGTGAAAAAATTCAAGCTCCTCTGGCTTCCACCACTCAGTCAGAAACAACCAATCAAAGCCATAATTAGCGCTGCCAATCATTCTGGCAGCAACTTTGCTACAGCTAGTTCACCACAACCCAGCCTGCCACGAATGCTAAGGCTAGTTATCTTTGCCACCAATGACGGCGGATAAATGGTTTTCCTGTAACAGTAAGTTGTTTCTCCACCACTAGCATATTTATCAGCAAGTACATGAGCTTAATTGACAACACAAAGGCCCTCCTCTTGGCTCTGATTGGTTAGTACATTTATGCATTTACACATTCTCTGTCTCATAACACAGTCACGACATGGTGCCAGTTTTAACAAATCTATTCTTTGTAAGAGTTGCACACTGCTGCTTCAAATCTTTAATAAACACGTTCTCACCTTCTCTGTTGAATTTGCAGAGCCGAGCTGAGAACGAAAGATTTGCCCGTTTCCCTCGTTTGACATTTTTGCGGCGTTGCTGCGTCTCTGTTTGTGCAGTTAAACAACCTTAATGAAAATGTCCTCATTCATCCAGCTGACGGGTCCCAGCCTCCCAGTCTGCTGTGACAAACTGCCTGCTGACGTCGGCATTTTAAGGGTGGTCTGAATGTTTCGGGACCCGTAACACTCACACATCTACAGGGGAGACGTTGTCATCGCTTCCGTCTCTCCATACGATCCGTGCAAACAACTCACACCGTCGAGAGTTTTGATGAAAAGTAATTCATAAATATACTTCAGTTTTCTCTTATTTCAACTACTACAAGCCCCCTGGTCCCCATCAGCTGCAGACGAACATTCAGGCCTGAAATAAACATCCTACTTTCTGTCTTTATGTGGGATGGGAGCAACACACTAGAACTTAATGATGGGGTTCTTTAATTTGAAACAATTCTTTTCTGTTTTGAGAAGTTTTAATAAGACATTTGCACCGCCTGGCTTTACGGTCGACTCCAAAGCTGGGAGGAACAAAGCAAAGGAGGCAGCAGATGAGGCCACCCTTTAAACAGGAGGGTTTGGTGCCCAGACTGGATCTAACAGTAATCAGACAGCTATAATATTTTTGTAAAATAGTTTTATTAGAGTTTTTCTCTTTATAGTGTCACGCAACAGTGTCAGGATCTGTGTTTCTGTGTGTTTATTTTTTAGTTTTCTGTGGGGTCCTGTTCCCTGTGAGTCTCTGTCTCTGCTGTTTCCCAGCTGTGTCTCGTTCTCTTGATTACCTCGTGTGTATTTAGTCTCCCCTGTTGTCTCTGTTCCTCTTCGGGTCCTCGTCATATGTCGTTGTCAATTGTTTGTCTGCGCCAGTAGAACTGTCTAGTCCTGGTTAGCTGCTGTTTGTTTTGTCGGTGCCAGTAGTACTGAAAAGTCCTGGTTAGCCCCAGCTCGCGTTTCAGTCTATGCTAAGTTGCTACCGGTGTTAGCTGCGTGCTAGTCTCTGCCGTGCTGCCTGTTCCGACTGTAGAGCTTCCTTAATAAATCATCCATCATCATCATCTTAACCTGGGTCTCAGCATCTCTCCTCACCATCCACCATACCACTTCTTGACAGACAGTAGTCGTAACTCTTGAATTTTGTCATATTTAGTCACATTATTGCCTTGAAAGTTATAAAGTGTATTTTGTTGGGACTGAAGTTTACCTTTCAGTAAGACAGCAGCTGCGTTTGCAAATACTTATTCAATATTCAGTTAAATGTCCAAAAAAGAAAATACAATGTCACAATTACAGTGTTTCCATTAAATAAGAAACATGATTAAAATCACACTTGAGTAAGTTTGGTCACATAAGTTGTTTAAAACATGCCTTGTCATTATACTCCAACGACTTCCTGTTGTCGTCTTCTTCGTGATTTGCGCCAAAGGCGGCGTCCGTTTGTTGATCATGTGACTCGTCTGATGCCAAAAAGTGTTTCCATTGCAGTTTTGCAAAATAACCCTAATTTGATACTGTCAAAAAAAATAACACTACATTTTAGTGCCAAAACTTTCAGCAAAAAAGATTTTCTTCTGAAATTGGTGTGTTTCTGTTGAGCTTATTACTTTCAAAATGTCAAATTGCCAGATAATAAGGGTAATGGGAATGAAGCGAGTCACACATAAAAGTTACTGAATGAGTTTGAGCTATTTTGAAAAGAAAAATTGGCATAACTTTCACTATCTGTACAAAGCAAAGAGAGAAAATGCGGAAGTAGAGCGACAGAAGATGCACTGAAGTTATCAGTTGACAAAATATGAGAAGTATTAAAATGTTCAAGAGATTTGAACTTTTTTTGAATCTCTTGTGGAACAGCAGAACTTTATTTTAACACTCAATCCAGCCGCCAACACATGGCTTTTACAGTTCAGCTTCCTTGCTTGATGAAGTCTAAAAGTAATATGTTGTGTGATTTGGAACAACTGACTGTTACATTTAAAAGCAGATACATCGAAAAAAGACATTTATTCCTCACTTTCTGAAGTTAAATTACACTAAACGTCTCTTGGAATTACCAACATTATTTCTGTTTGCTATATCCCAGAAAACCTGTGACTGGGGTCAAACCTTTCACATTTCCTTCCACAAATCTGTGGTTGGTTAATTGGCACGTTAGTTAACAGGAGTCACACCTGTGGATGACTTTTAATTCCACACATGAAACACACTGTGTTCCTGTTTGACACGATTGGAAAGTCAAAAAAAATCCTCCAAAATATCAGGAAGAGACTTATTACTATAAAACATAAAATGTAAAATTCTTAATTCAAAGAAAGTAACCAAAAAAAACCAAAGGTTTTCTGCTATGCAATGAATGGAAACCATTTCGGTGATTCTAACTGGTTTGGTCTGATTTCCCTTTAGACAATGAGGAAGAAAAAGATGTGTGTGTGTGTGTGTGTGTGTGTGTGTGTGTGTGTGTGTGTGTGTGTGTGTGTGTGTGTGTGTGTGTGTGTGTCCTTTTTATTCAGCGTATGTAAATATCTGGTTTCAACGGTAAGTAAGTTTTAGTACCTGTTAAGCTCCAAAACATTTTATTATATCCTGGTTCATTAAAAGAAAGAATAAAGCCCTCAAATTGAAGGAGTCTGTTTTCCTCCCGGTGTGGTTGCTCTAATTCTGCTGCCCGATGTTGGGAACCGGCCGGTGAATCCAGTAAACTCAATCCGGTGTTTTGGTCTGAGCTTACGGTAAAAGTGCTGTCCTGTTATAGCTCGTAAAAACCAGAAAAACATACTGGCCCAAACACACACATGCACACGCACACACACACACGCACACACGCACACACACACACACACACACACACACGCACGCACGCACGCACACACACACACACACACACACAGAGACACACACACACACACACCTACACATAAGAAAAAAAAAAAAACAGAGATCCTGCGTCCCTGAAAAACAACTCTATAATTTCACACAAGAACCAACGTAGCTTTTTTTGACTCTGTATTGAAATTCTGGGGAACAGCAGCTGCGCCGCGGGCATCTTCACCGCAGGGTGGTTGTTTGCACAGACCAGTTTAGGGCTGTTTGTCTCCCAGTGAGCCCCTCCGGGCCCCCTGGGCAGAACAGAACACAGTCTGTCCCGGTACCGTCTGGACCCGACACTACAGCATCTGAAGGAATCGGAAAGAAATCCAGTTTGACATGTTTCATGCTGAGGCTGCACAGTGGCGCAGTTGGTAGAGCTGTTGCCTTGCAACAAGAAGGTTCTGGGTTCGATTCCCGGCCCCGGCCTTTCTGCATGGAGTTTGCATGTTCTCCCTGTGCATGCGTGGGTTTTCTCCGGGTATTCCAGTTTCCTCCCACAGTCCAAAAACATGACTGTTAGGTTAATTGGTCTCTCCAAATTGTCCCTAGGTGTGCATGGTTGT
>CAEGAF010034473.1:0-27925 GCA_903067075.1 Micropoecilia bifurca | reverse complement strand
TATATGTGTGTAGGTTATATGACAGAGGAAGCAGAGGATGCTGCTTATGTATTCTGAATTAGATCAGTTTGGTTTAAGATATTATCAGATTAATGAAATATCTTATATTGAAACAAAAAGATTGTCTGTAAGCTGACCTCCCTGTAGGTTCTGCCATTTGCTGTTCCAGGTGTGCTATTTTCATTTTGGCATGTACAAGCTACCCATTTACTTCCTTTGATTTGTCCCTGTTTGAAGTGAAATAAAGAAAATTAGTTGGGGAAAGAATCCTCCCTTTTCTCAGAAGAGAACTGTTTACCCACTGTGTGTATGTGTCACTCTGTGTGTGTGTGTGTGTGGAGTAGAAATAGCAGGACTGAAATTAACGGCAGAATTTACTGAGCATTTATGTAGCGTGACTGACGGTGTACGAGCGCGCGCGCGTGTGCGTGCGCGGACTGAATAATTGGAACTTCAATCCCCACAATCCCCCACAGACTCCTCAGCTCTCCTCCGCCGCTCCTCACACACACCCATTTAACAAATCAGCTCGGTTCCCGATTGGCCTTCGTTTCAAGTGACGTCAGGACCCAACGTGGGGTTTCCTCAAGGCGATTGGTCAGCAGGAGGAAAGGCTTCCTCCAATCAGGACGCGCAGCGAGCCTCTCAGTTAGACCGGAGCGTTTAAGGTGGAACCAAAGAGTTGTTGATGTGTTTCCGTACAGTCTAAATTGAGACATGTAAGTTTTCGGTTTGATTTTCTCTCACTTTTATTGCATGTTGTGGATATTGTTAGAAAGCGCAGCACGGGTGTTGTTAGCTACCTAATAGATTAGGAAGAAAGTTTTTTCTGTTTTGGCAACCTTTCTTGGTGTAACAGCAAATAAAAACAACCGCGGTTGGTTATGTTTGTTTCTTTAATTCTTTATTTTGACCAAATATTTGTGTTTCAACCACAGTCTTGTATAATAGTTCTCTGTTGTGATACAGTAAGTAATCTTGAACGCTCTTACTTTTCAGATGTAGTTACTGGGTCCCATATGAACCTCAACGCTTCAACAGGCCACAGGTCAGTCTAATGGTTAGTTAGGTGACAAACTTTAACATAATGTACTCCTACTTCTGGGCCAGCTTTACTTTTGCTGTATTTCCATTATATACTGAATATTATTGAAATGCGGAACTATGCAAGTTGTATAAAAAATGTTTCTAGATATTTGTTAAAACTGCCACCATGTTGCCATATGAGACATATAATCTTGAAAAATCAAGCTCCTCTCCCTTCTCCCTTTCTGCCATGGCTCCCAGTCAGAAACAACCAATCAGAGCCAGGTGGAAGGTCCCTGCCTTGTCAATACATGCTGCTCATACCTTTCCCTTTGCTCTCTGCTATGCTACAGCTTCTAGCCTATAGGGGGGCCTGGTGTGAAGGCTCTGGCTATTTACCATGTCCACCGACAATGATGGATAATAAGTTTTTCCTGTAACAGTATTTGTTTCTTTGCTATTAGCACATCTGCAGCAGACATCCTGAGTTTGTGCATTGCTAACACAGATTGTAGATGAGTGAGATTGACAGCGCTAAGGCCTTTCTCTTAGCTCTGATTGGTTGTTTAGGAGCGGTGTATGTAGTCAGTAGGACCACCACAGAGTCTGATTGTTTTCACAGATCTTTCTCATGCTATGCTGTCACAGGTTCATGACAGCTTCAACAAATATGTAAAAATAACATATTTTTTATTAAAGTTAATTGTAGCTTTATTGTAGAAGATAGGGGATTATAAATTTATGGTGTTTTCAGAGTTGAGAATCCAATAAGTGAATTAACTGTGGGACATTTACTCTCTCAGTGTAAGAACGTTTGGTAAAAATACCAGAGATTTACATAATCCACACTGAAATTTAGAAGAATGAGTGAAAAAAAACAACCATTATCCCTACTATAAATAACATAATATGGAATTATATGTATGATAATGTAATCTATGAAATTTTCTTATTCAAATTTTAATTCACAGACATAATTCAATTCAGCTCAATTTAATTTGAACTACCCACTCAGAACAAATGTCACTTTACAAGACAAATGGATACATTTTCTATTCTGAAATAGAAAATGTTTTGTTCTATAACTATTTGGTTTAGTTCAGTCTTGTAGACAGAGTCGATTACATGCATTGCACTTCAACCATAGCTATAAATGATGCAGTCAAATTTGGTTTATTATTCTTGGTGGAAGAAAGTTTTGATTCAGTTGCACCAAGTCTATTGACTTAGCAACGAGGAGGATTTGCATTATATAGTAAAAACGTGATAACTTTTCAGCTTTTAAGAGCTTTTTCCCATTTATTGTTTTGCTTTTTGAGTAAAATATCAAGCAGATACCAGCTGGCTAATTAGTCAGAAAGAGCCTCTTGTCAGCTGCTGAAGAGACATATCATATGGAGCTTAAAATTACCTTAAAATGTTATTTCATGTGTGTTTGTCTCCTGTTGTCTGTTATTTTCTGAAGATTTTGGATATAGTCCTGTGTCCATTGATTGATTTTCTGAACTCTGTTTGGGTCAGGCAACTTTGATCAAACCGGAAAAACCTCCTGCTGGTAGATATTGGTCTTTGGATTCACCTTGTCCTTACGGCGAACTAGTATGACCTTAGATTGTCTTTCTGCAAAGTTGTTATGAAAGATCCCTAAGTAGCAATTGATGCCTGGTCAAAGTTAGCTACTATAGCATCTCTATATCACTATTTATATATAAAATTATGTTTTTTTTTTAGCTCAGTAGGTCTGGCAGTGTTACCTTCCACCTTGTTCCTGCTTGCGTGTTCATATTATCAACCACAGCTCAATGATCCGATCTACCTTGCCGTGGATTCATGTTAAAGAGCGGTGCAGCATTGTTGGTGATTTTCAGGAAATCTAAATCCTGGCTTTGAACCTGCGTCTTATCACAACTGTGCTGATGGATTGGTCTGAGTTTGTATGCCTGCCCATCTGCCTCTGAAACCTGGTGTAAAGAGTCGGGGGAATAATTACCTGCATAATCCATTCTAGACAATTAGATAATACTGATTAGTGCAAAGAGCTACATGGGGAACGGTTGTGGTGTCTGTGGTTTTTGGAGCATCATTGAACGTCTGTCTTTATTTTAAATATGTTAGACAACCTCAAAGGGAAGACAAAGGAGAAAGTATAAAGAAAGGATGGCTGTCATTCATCATTGGGGAGGGAGAAATTTCCTCACTACGTTAGTGGCAATCTGCCAAGTGGTTTGTAATGTTTTCACTGTTGCCTCCCAGCACGACGTCTCTTGGTTTGAACGCTGGCCGGATTGTCTTTCTTTTTGAAGTTCAATCTTATGAATCTTTTCAATGTCTCACCTCCAGCAATGCAAGAACTATAAAAGAGGATGCTTGTTTTGTGTGTAAGTAATTAGAATGGAAGGGTATTTACACGTGTAGATTTTGGAGAGAGGCTTGCTGTTTGCTGTGTAAAATTTTCACCTTGGCTGCTTTTTCATTCTGTGTTTAATTTCCAGTGAAAACCTGTTACTGCATTTTGGAACACAAGTTGTTTTTTTTTTAGTTATTCTTGCACAGAAAATATACAACATAATCTGATTCTAATGATTCAAAATTTAGATTAGGTTAAAACAAGAAGTTACAAGTTACCCAAAATGCTACTTGCTTGCTTTTAATTGGTTCTTTGATGCTTGTCTGACTAAATATTGTCAGCCGGTCTTATCAGCACTTTTCAATTTCCAGTTTATCATAAAACCAAACACTTACTTCAAAACTACTTCTTGCTTACTTCAAAATAAGACAGTGTAAAGCTTACAATGTTCTAGACAGGGATAGAAGTTTGTTTTGATTTGAAATATCTTGGTATGTTGATGTCAGGATACAATTATCATTAAAGCAAAATTATGTTTCACTGTTTCTGACAATTAGTGACTCAGTAACTTTGTTCAAATGCTCCAAATTGGTTTGGAGGGGAGCAACTGCATCGTCTGACTTGTAAACAGCAAGAGGAGATGCTTATAGCGATCAGAAGGGACTCCTTGGTCAGCAGTGTGTCCCCTAGTCTGTGATGAATGAGGGTGGAGGTGTTTGCTCTTGGTTGCTTACAGAGTCGAATGCGTGGGTGTTTTTGTTTCTTGTCATGCTAATTGAATAGCCAGGCATAACGTTTCGTTGTAAAATGGTAGTAGGAACAGAAAATCTTTATCGACTGGTAATCTTCTCCCATGATGCAGCAGAAAACAAATGTTAAGATACACAACTTTGATTTGTCACAACAAAGTGACGTTCAGAGTCGGAGGGTTCCTTTTTCACACCTGAGCAGCTTTGGGAAGTGGATTCTTAAGATTCATGAGACCATGATCTGTGTTGCTAGTTTCAACCTGTGAGCTTCCTGCTGAATCTGTAATGAGCTGTTATGCCTTTAGTGTCCTGTAATAACAGCTTCAAATGGATTTTAGGTGTGTTAATGGTTGATGGCAAACGCAAAGCAGACTTGCTTATTCAAGGGTTGCAGTTTGCTTTGTACATGCTGGATCCCAAATTCACTATTCATTTGCTTCACTGCTGATTGACCCTTTAATGCCTGAGTTTTTGTTTTGACTGTTGAACAGATGCTGGATAAGGTAGAATATTTTAATATAAATAAAGCTCATGCATTAGGTTTACAATCAATGTATGTGTGATTGTAAATGAATGACATTTGGGCAAGATTTAACATATTATCCAGTCAGGAGTGGGTTATTTTATTCATGCTGATGTTTCTCAATAAAGCCTTCACGTACATTACCCCAATATTTTGGATACAGTTTAGAAACGGTTTATTTCTGAAAAAGCTGAGACAAGTGTCATTCACACTTTGACCACTAGAGAGCATCAAAGTACTTCCATTATAATCCTTGGCATGTGTTGTATATCCATGAACAGAGTTTTTTTTTTGCTACATTAAGACTCTAATGGATTTTGTTACAATTGTCCAAAAGAAGTTAAATGAAACTAGATTTCATCTAAATTCTGGTTTGTTAAGAAGGTGAGAAAATACCTTTCGTCACACAGAACATGGACAAGAGACATTATTGATGTCAGCCTTCTGAAAGTTAGATTTCTAATTATTTCAAACCTGCATAAAGAAATAGCATGGGATCCAATTTCAGTAAAACAGAAAAGCATTTCTTTTTTTACTTCAAAAAGATAAGTAATGGTTGTTTCCAGAACATGTCATCAAACTACCCAAAGCCCCCCCGAAACACCCCACCAACAAGCTGCTTTTAAAGTTTGATTTTGAATATCAAAGCAATGTAGTTCAATAATTTCTGTCTTACTCAAAATATGTGCAGAACACAAACACTTTTACACACATGAGCCTAATATCAGAAACAACAGAGCAAACTTGACAATGACTTTCAGGGGGGATTTGGATAAAAAAAGGCATTAGGCTCTCCCAAAAGGAACTGTTGTGTTGGGTATAATAGGATGTCTGTATGTGTCCCTAATTGAGGCTTTGGACCTGTCCTTTGCCTCACCCTCTAGTTATCAAATGCAGTTTCTGTCTTACTGGAAATCCTCCACGGATACCAGGACCGACTGCGCCCGAGTCTACGGTGTCGGATTAATGGCTGTCTGATCAAGTTCAAAGGCAGAGCTGCCCTGGATAAACTGATTATAAGCAGTGCCAAAAGATGTCTGGGACAGCCCGGTGTTGTGTACGAGGAAAGTCTTTAAATATCAGCTCTTAGTAGGTTCAGGTCCATTCTGGGAGCTCCTGTAAATAACATATGCTTCAGATCCAGCACTCAGAAGCAGGCAGGCAGACATTTTTATCCTGCTGTGGCGGAGATATTTCTGGAGTGTTACAGCAGTAATCCTTGAGATACTCGACCTACTGATTCTGATTACATCCCTGGCAGTAAACAGGCATTCCTCCATTGCAGCATTTACAGTGATGTCAAATATTCCCTCACAATGCTTGGACCTGAAAGTCATATCTCTGTACACATTTTTTTATAGCATTCTTTTGTCAAAGTGTCTGTTGGTGGCACATTCCCCTGACAGACGTTAAAATTAGCTTGACAGATTCTATTTTTTAAAAATAAAAAAAAAGCTTAAAGTTTTTTTTTCTTCTTTTCAGTGAATTCATTCCAGTTTTAAAGGTTTTGTTTAACCGAAAACAAACTTTAGTTTTTTTCACTTGACAAGAAAAAAAACATAGCTGTACTCTAAGTATTTACAAAGTACATCTGAAACCATTGATATTTGGAACATGGATTTTATTGAAGTATGTTTCTTTGTGCTGCTTGATTTGGATACAGAGTATTGAACCAAGCTGTACACATGATGCATACTTAATTATGAGGTGAGCTTAATATCATAAAAATTATAGGAGGAAATTATGGTATTCATGCTGAAACAATACAATTGAGTTGTTTCTGGGTGGCAGTAGCACCAGGTTGAGCATAAGAGTGATAAAAATTAACAAAATTATTAAGGCATTGTCTTGTAACATGTTGGATCTGGTTGTGTTGGATAATTTTTCAAGGATAAAATGCCAGCTGTCATAAAAACAGATAAAACTGGACATTCTTTTTGTTTGAGTTGTAGCTGTCAGGTTGAGGCTTGGACAAGTCATTGGTTGGTGAACAATATTACCTTTTCCCACTTCTGCTGGTATGAATACTGCTGCCCTCATCTTAATACAGTGTGGAAGCCAGAAGAAATAAGTTAAGTAACTTTGATTACCTGCATGTTAATCCTGAAGAAAATAATCCCCATCGTGATGCTGCTTCTGTTTCCTTGAAGGGTTGGTATTTCGAGGAAGTATTTTTCTGCCACATACGTAGTTTTGACCACAAGCCAGAAACATTTATTTGACTCTAAATGATGATTGGATGATTGCTGTGTCTCCTGGATGATTTATTGTACAGGTGAATCACTGGTTGTTGTTGTATATGACCTCTGAATATCTGCTGCTTCTCCAGTGTTCACATTTTCTTCTTCTCTGGTTTGTTATGCTCTCCTTGTCTGGCTTGCAAGCTTAATATTTTAGTGTTTAATAAATAGGTAACTTGGGGGGTGGACACAAGTACAGACCTGAGCTTTTCCGTATTCTTATTCACGAACAAAACACTAAAAGACGTTTTGTTTTTTTTCCTAAAACTTTTCAGTTGTGTGACCACCTTTTTTGGTTTGCTTGATAAAATCCCAGTTAAAGTACACTGAAGTTTGTGGTTCTGATGGCTGCATGTGAAAAAGTTTAAAAGATCTGTGTAATCCGATGGAGATCAGATCTGAGAGATCGTTTCACCAGCAGTCTTTGGTGCAACCTGAATGGGTTTTGGCTGGATTACTGTGCAATTAAGCATGACTGGATTACTGTCCGATCATCTCGCACAAATGTTCTTGCAAGGTGCGAACTGACTAATAAACTTATCACTCTGCCTGACTGTTATGTGTGTGTGTGTGTGTGTGTGTGTGTGTGTGCTTCCTTAGCTGTCATGAATTTGCATATGCACGTCTGAGCATTTGTGTGTTTGTATCTCGATCCATATCTGTTTGAGCCCGAGTCTTTGTGCTTGACTGATTGCTTTGTGTATCTGACCACAATTGAAAATGAATCCATCTCTCGCCTCCTCTCTCTCCGTCCTCTCTCTCTGTGTGTGTGTGTGTGACTGTGTGTCTCTATCTACTCGGTTCCACCTTAAGAGAAGCTTTAGCAGCCTGTCCTGTTTGTGTTGAAGCCAACAGGCACAATATATTACAGTCTAGGGCTTGCTGCTGAAAAGCCCGCTGGATCCTCCACTGACCTGCTGTTCTTTCCTGCTTTCCTCTGCGTTTTTTTTTTTTCCACATTTAGATTAAAAACAAAGCTCTCACTCTCCTCCCTACCCCAAACCACCTCCTCCTCCTCCTTCTTCCTCTCCTTATTTCTGCTGCAGCAGTCAAGGCTTTAGTGTGTCAGAGACAGGGTGAAGAGGAGGAAAAATAAGAGAAGGGGACTATTTGGTTCAGCTGAGTGTTTATGTTTGTGTGTTTTGCCATTGGACTGCTGGGTGAAAGGGCGCAAGGACAAGCCACAAGAAGAGTGGGAAGAGGAGGAGAAGTATAAAAGAGGAGCTTGCATGGACTGAATTCGCTCTCTCATGTCAGTACGTGTGGACCTGGACTGATCACAAGCTGAGAAAAAAAGGGGGACAGACGCTGTAAGGCAGACGAGGAGGAGAGAAAGAGGAGAAGAAACTGTGACTTGGGTTTCACTAGGGAAAGGCGAAGGAGGAAGAAGGAGGCAAAGTCTGGTGCTCCGTTTTATCATGACCCTGTTGGATGAACGAGCTGACGGCGCGAGGGTTCTTCTGCTGAGTGTCAGTGGGAATTTGCGTTAGAAGATAAGGACAGAAAGCAACAAGGACAAGAGAACCCAGCGAAGGAGCAGAGCCAGTTCTCCCCGAGTGTTTGAGAGTCTGGGTTTGTGTGTGACTGTGTGTGGGTCGGTGTAACCAGGTGGAGGGCAGAGGACTGGAGGGCCAGGGGAGTAACCTGGCCATCAAACGGACTGGAAGCCTCTCCTCTCCTGGGATCATGTACCCTCAGGGCAGGCATCCGGTAAGTTCACTCTCATGTCCCTATTTCCTGTCTGCTTCACTTTTTGTGAGCGTCTTTCTCAGCTCCAATCTGTCTGTGGCTTTTAATTTGTCACATTCGCTTTTATCTCCATTGTCCCTCTTGGAAATTCGTGCTTCCACACTAAAATCACCTCAAACCTTGCTACTTAAAAACTTCCTTGCTGGGTTTTCCTCCTGCTTTTGGGTTATTGACATCACCATGTCTGCATCTCGCAGTCTTTCTGTTTGTTTCAGCCTGACTCACTTGTGTAGTTAAATTGACTGCCCTGTAACATGAGGAGAGAGACATCGGGTGTTTGGGCTGAGAGTTTCCCCGATATGCACACACACACACACACACCCACACACTCATGACACCTCCCTCTCTGTCAGCCACAGCCAGGTCTCTCTGGGATTGTCGTTGATTGGCTGCATAGGTGGTATACAACTAAAGCTGCTCTTCTCGGGTTGCGTGTTTTTATCCATGTGCTAATTATTGTTTATTCATCTCTGCGTGTGTTTCAGCCTGGAAGTGTGTGTTTGTCAAGATGCGTGTCACAGCACATCTGGCTGCAGTAACGTATATGTGAATGTGTGTAGGAACCGACCAGCAGTGTTTCATCAGTTCATTTCCATTGTCCTTTGAGTTGCAAAACATTTCTGATCTGCAGTCAGCCTAATAGCAATATGTGCAACACAATTGGTTATTTGGTAGGCCATTACATTTCCAGTGAAATGCATGAATTCTCTACGAACCAACATTATATTTGTTCCATTGGATGGGCTTTCACTGCCCTTGATGCACAAACCCTGATATAGTTTTCAGTGGTAAAAATTGGTTAATCTCATGGAAAATAGTGAGGAAAGGTTGAGAACGAGGGGAAACATTTATTAAATTGAGGGCAGTTTTATTTCAATTGAAGTGATATTATTATCCCAATAGTGCTCTTGCATATTTTTGTAAAATTGTACAGATCTAATTCTTTAGATGATTTTGAATATACAGGATTTGCGAAAGTGATGTTTCCTCTTGAACTTCTGGCATTTAATCATGTAGTGAAATGCAAATGATTTATGATTTTAAATTTTTTCACTAAGAAAAATTCAAAGAAATTTTGCACATATTTGTATTCAGCTTTATGGGTCAGCACTTTATAGGACCACCTTTCTCTGCAATTAAAACCTAAAGTCTCTTGGGTTGTGTCTGGCCTTCACATCTACTGGCTGGAATTGCTCAAACTCAAACCCAGTTATATTAGGAGGGCAAATCTGAATATCAGTTTTCATGCTCTAATGCTTGACTATGATTTGATCTGAACCATTCCACTGCAGCTCTGGCTGTAAGTTTGGGATTATGATCTTGCTGGAAAGTGATCCTCCACCTCTGTCTTGGGTCTTTTGCAGCCTCCATTAGAAAAGGAGCATTCCTGCACCATGATGAGGCTTCTATTGCGTTTTACTGTAGATACCTGCTGCGTACCTGATGCAGTTTGTTGCTTTAGACTCTAGTTATTGGTGTCAGAGGAAAGGGGCAGCACATTTTCAGGACACTACATACATACTTCAACAGCGATGCATCTATAAAGCCCGTTACCTTCTTCATCTTAGCCCTCAAACAACATAAAGACCTTAGTGCTATGGAAAATATAGGTTAGAAAGCCAAAAAGTCTCCGAAGATGAGTTACAGATTAGACTGAGTCTAGTGCAGGCCAGTTGTTTTACAGAGGCCTTGATCTTGCTGCTATAATCAGATTTGGTTGTCAGTCTCTTTATATCTGCTACAAATGGGTCACTGGCCACTTTGCCTCACAGCCAGTCAGCCAGCCAAACAGCAAACCAATAAGCCAGCCAGCCAGCTATCACATAGAATTATGAATGACATTTTCACAAGAGGACGGCATGAGGAATCAATTATATGTACAGAGAGAATGCTAATAAGCCAGCTGCTGGAAAAGTTGCAGGGAAACTAGGAGAGGTGGAAAACAAAGCAAGGAAGCAAAATGTGTAAGAGCCAAGAAAAGAGCTAAAAAAAATAGAAATAAGAGATGGAAAGAGTTCCTTCAAAAAGCACTGCTGGAGGTGGAAAGTGAAATGAAAATGAATGAAGAAACGTGTGTGAACATTCCTCTGTTCTCCGCTTTAGAGGGTGTATCAGAGGGCTTCCTGCTGAGATGCTCTGCGTTTGTGATAAAGTTCAGGCTCAGACTGAGCCAACTCCAACAGATCGATAGACCCCCATCTCTCCCTTTCTGTCCCTACTTTGTATTTCTTCATTGGGTTTTTTTCTCCCAACTTTTTCTGCAGTTGTCCTTGGCCAGTATACCTTTTTTTTGTGTTTCCATGAAATATAACCTGCAGATATATGTAGAGAAGCAGAGAACATATTTGTGTTAGTTCATTTTTTCTTACAAATTGCTATATGCAAGTATAAATGCAGTAAATTATCAATTTAAGTCACTTTAAAATTATGGCACTGATGTTTCTCTTGCCTTCTAATTTTCTGAGCTCTCTGTTATTTCTTTCTGTCTCTTTCCAATTATGGTCGTAAACAATTAGATGGTTACATGCAGACACTGAAACTGACCTCCCAGGATCCCATTAGCATGCACATTTTATAACTCTTTGTGTTTTTATAGTTTGCCTTTAATGATGTTTTTCGTTCCTTAAGTCAACCAAAAACCAACAGAGCAATTCCATAACTCACTAAAATGATTTAAATCCTTGCACCACCACTGTGTTCACGTATTGACACATTAGAGGTCACACTTTCAACACTCCTAACGTTAAAACATAAAGTCAGAGAAAGAAAAATTTTGTGTAGTAATGGCAACAAGCTTTATAAAATATTTGCTTCATATTTAAACACTTTCAGTCGCTTAACTGGTATTGTACATCAACACAAGATTCATGTGAATGTAGCACTTAATGGTATTTATCAGATTAGGAGACTTTCTAGCATGTTAAACAGGTTTGCAGTTTGCAGGAGTAAACAACTTCCATAAAATAAGATAATTCTTGAACAAATCTAAGCTCTAATGTTGAAAATATTAGATTTCCACTTGTCAACAGTCTCTGGTTCTTTACAATTACTATTAGCTTGTGATGTATCCTGGTTAATTATTTAGAGCCAACAATTCGATGTTTAGTGATTTAATCACACCTGGATGCCATGTTTGAGCAGGTGGATGCCCAGGTTGAGTTGTATTTTCTACAAGACCTAAACAGAGTTTAAAACTTATTATGTCTTTATCTGTAAAAAACAAACAAACAAAAAAACAAAGGCTTCTTAATTTTCTGAAAAAAAAAAAAAAAAATTCTTTTAGCTCCTTGTCATTGTTCTTCTCATCTTGTAAGCTGAATGCATCTTTACAAGCCTCAGTCTGTGACGAAACTATTAAAACAGAAAGCTTATGTTGAGATGTTTCTGCATGTTCCAGATCATCACATGTCAGCAGTGGAGTAGGCAAGAGGCACAGCTGCACAGTATATTCGGTTAAAACCTTTCTAACTCTTTCTGACTGCTTTGATACAGTATTCGGTTGGCTATCATGTTTCAAGTGTGATGCGTTCACACTCTGCATGCCAGAAATATGTTTGACCAGTCAGATGGTCTGTAGCTGCCCTTGATAAACAACATATGTACATTTATAGTGGCTGAGATTGTAAAGCTCGTACATATGGAGGGGAAGTTTTAATGACGAAAGAGTCAGGACATTTCAAGTTAGTCTTAACTGTTAATGTCATGGCAATATTCAACAATACCATTGCAATTGTTTTTTCAAAGATTATGCAGCCTTGTTAGGTGTCATAATACATTGTGAATCTTCTTTTTTCTTTATCTTAAATACAAGTATTATTGAATTGACAAGCCAGTTATACTCTGACAAAATCTGAAACTGATCTGGTTCTGTTAGGTCCAATTAATGTTTCCAGGACTTCACTAGTGAGCTTTCAGAACTGCAGACATTTCTCAGAATCAGTGACTTGAGGATCCAGAGGTCGACTTTTGTTTAAAAGAGAAGCTAGTCCGTCTTCCCTCTCTGGTGGTATAGAGTTAAAACTGAGAGCTGGGTTGTGAGTAACGTGGAGCTGTAATTGGTTCCCCTGGATTTTTTGTGGAGAGCGTTATCAGAACATTGAGTGTGTGCGTGTGTGTTTGAGAGAGGATTTGTGTGTTCTTGTTTAATTTTTCTGTGATTTTTCTTTTATGTTTCTGCCCCCTTAGTCCTTTGTGAGCATATAAATATTTGAATTAGCTTGGATGTGGGTAAATATTCATTGCATTTTCACTTGGGTTTTATGTGTGCACATTCTCTGTGAAGTGTAAAGTGCTGCAGTCGGTGTGTTACTATGCGGCTCTCATTATGTTATCATAATCATGCAACATCTTTCATTACTGGAAATGCTGCTTTAAAAAAGTCTTTAATAAATTTAATAATCTTTGTGTGAATGGCTGAAAACAGGAATAGAAAACAACATTTGATGGACTTTGCTGTGAATGAAACAGTAGTGGCATCTTGCTTGCATACAGTATTAGACTTCAATTGTTCTAAAAGGATTTCTAAGGCTCTTGGTTCTTCTGGACCACCATCTGTTGCATGTCTCGTTTGTTGCAGGTCCTTAATATTGTGCAAACGTTTTAGTGCGCACATATATTTCTGTAGAGTAGCGTGTGTGTGCATGCAGCCGTTAAAGTTTGTGTGCGTGTAATCGAGAGTGCAAGGTGAAGGGAAATCAGCAGTGATTTGTGTGGGTATGTGCTCTGTGTGCCATCAACAACAATAAATAATGTCCGGCGTTGACCTCAACTGTTGGTGCGAATGTACAAGCCTCGGTCTGCCACGCCCTGCGTGTGTGTCGACGTTGTGGATGAATTCAGATCACACCCACAGCCCTGTTGATGATGTGTGTTTATGAATCAATAAATGATTTAACACCCTTAAAAGTAAGGAGCTATGCTGTTGAACTAAAGGTTTCTTTCAGTTTTCGATATTGTCACCTTCCTAAAACGATGACCTAATTATTATTGTTTTTGCTCAAAGGGATTTTATTATTTATTTATTTTGCCTAAAATAACTTTTGGAAAGAAAATATTTTTGAACTAGACTTTATTTGACATGTCTAAGACATTTGGTTGTAGGTATGCAGGCCTTTATCTGTTCAGAAAAGTTTGTCATGTGAAGATGAAATTCAGAACTTTATTTTGTCTTGAAGTACCTTCCAGTTTAGTGTTTTCACATTTTGCCTTATTACATGTTTAATGTTTGTTATTGGGATGTTATGTCAGTAAATGGGTTTTCTTATTCTTCAAATAACACTGTGGGAATTGAAACTGAAACATTTTACTCTTCTTCTGTGTAAAAAACAGATTACTGTACATGTAGATCACACATCCACACAACTTTCAGGTCTTGCTGCAAACTGTCAATTGGATTTTGATCTGTTGTGCTGTCTTTTGATATGTAGTGTTAATTTTATAAGACACTGTGCCTAAAAGATCAATTTAGGTCTTATCTAAGAGTACCTTCCTCCACAATTTTTCTCCATTTCCTACATGACCTGAAGCAAAGGCAAGGCAGTTCTTTCTTTTGATGATGGGTTTCTTCTTGCCTCTTGTTCATAAATGCTTTTATGAAGCACTGCAGTGAAAGTCAGTGAAATACTGACTCCCCGTTGCATTTCAAATGATGAGCATGATAATTGCTTATGCTTTTCACCAGAAAATAGAAAAATAAAATGTTTGCCTTCCCGAACGTACTTTGACTTTCACTTTTGATTGCTTTTGATCTAAAGAAAGCTAAATAATTTGATATAAAGAGGGGGAAAAAATGTCAAAGAAGATCACTGTGTATGGGTTGAAATTTACAAAATGGTTGGAAAACATTTTGTACTGTAGCAAAGCATCATAAGCAGATATGAAAGTTTGGTTGTTGCAGAAATAGTATTTAACCATTTCCTACTGAGTTAATTAAGTTACATTTTGACCACAGAAGTGTTGCGTTTCTGAGACAAGTCGATTAAAAGTTCCTTTTTTCCACACATACCGTACTTCTCACCTTCTTTCTAAAGCTGTGTCAAGCAGTTTCTTTTTCCACCAACATTTAAGGTCATAATGAAAGCCATGTGCGGTAAATAGCACAGCGCCTTGCTGTCACCTCCCAGAGATGACATTCTCCCCTCCTTTCCGTTGTCCTTGTCTTGTTTACATTTAATTTCACGGTGCATTTCAAAGGCAGCCCTTTTAGAGAAGCAAAAAGCCAAGGAACAACAGAATGGGCCAGAAGTCACAAACAACCATGAAGTTCTGATCAGATATCGGTGGCTGCTTAGTGCAAGTCCTCTCTCTGATTAAAAACAGGCCATTTTTTTTTTTTATCCTCAAATCCTGTTTGCTGTTGTCCTTTCTTTATCGTGAATAGAAATGATCAGAGCAGGGCTTGGATGCAGTCCAGATTCTCATTCCCTAATATGTTCACCGCCTTGTGCCCCGAGCTGCAATGTAACTGGCTTTCTGACTGACTGGTAACCAACTAGGTAACTTGTAGATGGGCTACATTAACTAACGGCTGCCTTGCTGGACTTTTGTATTAGTGGGTAGTTGTTAGCACATTGGATGACTGAGTGTTGTTGTGTATTTGCCCTCTGAAAGCGAGAGCCATAAACTGTAAATGGGGTTTGCTTTCTTAAATTGTGATAAAACCCCCTTTTTTTTCTTATCCAGCCCGTTGAATGGTTTGTGAAATTGTAGGGAAAGCGTGCTCACACTATTTTGGCTTCATAAAAAATGTTGGCTGATAACTTGGAGTCCCATTCGCCTCTTCTGCCTTTCTTCTGTCTGTCAGAGTCTAAATCAATGAGCTGTTGCTTATGTACGTTGCTGCACACATCAGCAGACACACACACACGCATGCACACACTTAGAGACATGTGCTCAAGGGGTACTGACACTCTTCTTCCTCACTTGGCGTTTTTTCATGTCTTTTTTTCCCCCCCTCCTAAATATTTCACCATGCAATTATTATTTAATACACAGAATCCAAATGCGTCTTGGCTTGTTTCAGAGCAATACAAGAAGCGGAAAGAGACTAAGAGGGAGAAGTGTGAAAGGAAAAGAAAACAAGGTAGAGCTGCAACAGAGAGGGCATGAGAAAGGGGGGGGAAATTTGTGGGTGTTTTTGCTTGAGTGAATACATCCCTGCTCAGACATGTCATCTTATACCGTGTGAATGCTGATGTGTTGGTAGAAAGCGTGCCAGGGGCTAACCAGATTGACGGAGATGACAAACCGACAGATAGAATCGTGTCTTTTCCTATAACTCCCAGATGTGCATCTGTTTCACAGTTGCAACCTCGTTTCTGAAGCCACCGTCAGTCGTGGAAAAACTGTAGCTAAAGGAGAAGTACTTCCATTTTAATGCAAGACACAAGTATAGATAGGCTTGAAGCATGACTGGAGATAATTGAGGCAATCAGCAAAGACTGCTGCCACACTGGACTGAAGTGGAGTAATCTGTTTTTTAAATTTAAGATTTTTTTTCAGTTTTTAAAAGAAAATATTTTTAGTGATGATTGCCAAGTCTTTGAGGTCAGAAGACTTTCATGCCATCACCCTAATCTTTAGCTTCTTTCACAGTTTATCCTTGCAGATTCAAACCAGACCTTCAGTTGGAGCACTCCTCAATAATATAATGCCAGAAAGAAGAAATTTTCTGGTAAGATCAAAAGTATACCATAGAGCTGTGAATAATTTTGCCTTCAGCGGTATATGTTGCAGACTTTGCTAAGCGAAGGGCACAATCAAATACTTTAGACCTGCATTCATGAGTAACCTGTCATTGCATCCCACCTCCATCTAGAGCTACGTACTGAATGTCTATTATCCAACTATTTATTCATTTACCCATTATCAAACAGTGCTGCTCTCATTACGTTATGACACCTGTTGAATGGGGCTCGACAGTTTGCCTTCACTTGCACTTGGAAATCTGACATTTACCGATTTTTTTTTTTTTTTTTTTTTTTTCCCCAAATTTTATGACACATCTTGCTCTGTAATTTTAACACAAAAAAGTCACTCTTATTTTGTGTTTGAGTTATGCAATTCCACTGCCTATAGCTAGTTGCTGGAAATCCTGGTCCTCACACGCAAAATGACTCCCAAGTTATTTTATTCAACATGTTTCTTCATACCGACTGTCTACGTGAACAGTGAGGTAACACAGCAGCAACTAATTTTGTTTATGGATCTAGACAAAGTGAAGACAACTTCCTGAATTTAAAACTGATTGTCAGAACGGGGGAAGAAAGTGGATTTTAAATGGCTTTGAATGTCGAATAGTTGCTGATCCTACACTAAAATACTCACACAGGATAAATATTTTAGAAACTGCTGATCTGTTGGGATCTCTTGGCTTTGCTTGGAATTAACTTAAAAAAAAAGCAAAGCTGTGCGGCAGGTGGTATTTACACAGATAAAAATCCTTGGTGATGTCAAAGAAGAATGGGTGGCTTGGTTCAAGAAGATGGAACAATAACAGTAGTTCAATTAACCAAACATTAAAATCAAAGATTACTAAATATCATCACAGAAACACAACACAGAAGATGACTCCAGAACAAAACAAAACTGAGGGTGTAATTCACGCAAGGTTAACAGAGGTGGACGATAGCGGACTGTAAAAATGTTGTCTTGATTTCTGTGCTGATCTTCAGATGGTAGGGTTAAAATATGGAGTAAACAAGATGCTCCATCCTGCTGTGTTCAGGCTGCTGGTGGTAATGTGATGGTGTGAAGCTTATTTTCTTGGACCACATTTGTCCTCCTAGTGCTAATTCACCATTGTTTACATTCAACATCTGAAACACTCGGCAGAACAGTGATCTTTCTTGGACCTTTGTGACATCTTTACTGCTGCCTTGACTGATTCTCACAAAACAGGAGAGATGAAACACAATCCAACAGCAAATGGCATTACTTACCATCACCTCAACCTTTGTAAACACTGGACATCTTCATATCTATGCACACGAAGCTCGTGTATCTTATGGATTGGTTTTGAATATGTGAGAAGGTGCCCTGGATTATTTAAAATAACCTAATTTAATACCAACTTTGGATACAAGTCTTTTATCCTGAAAGATGGAGCTCAGAGTGAATGAGAAATGCATTTCTTTCTGCCTGAGAACTCTCCAAGTTTTCTTTTTTCTTTTTTATGGGATTTTTCATTTCCTTTTTGCACTCCCACTGCCTTATTGCCTCGGGGTCAATGAAACTCATTCAGAAAGGTACAACTTGCAAATTGAAAGTGATACATTTTTTGAATTTTTTTTTTTGTGTGTCCAGCGGATGAAAGGAATTAAAATCTCTCTCGTCGGAGCACCATGCAGTCTGCCGTGGTGACACCAATGGTTGCAAATCACAAATCTCTTGTATAATCATGATCTGTGACTATGGGCTTTGTTATACGACTTAGTGCTGCTGATGTAACCCGCCAGCAGCGCTCTGTTCGTGTGCCTTCGCGTGGTTGCCGTTGGTAAGTGCGAGGCGGCAGATGGTGGGAGCGGCATTACCACAGGCCGATGGACAGTGCACAGGGTGAGCAGGCTGTGTTGACTACAGCAAAGACACTCTCTGTCTGTTTCTCTCCCGCTCTCTCCATCCCCTCGCCCTCTTCCTTCTGTGTCAGCTGAATGAATGGCTGGCTATCTTTCTCAGTCAGCAGCCACACTACTCTTTCATCATCTGTCTTTCTGCTTGTGCATTCATTCCTCTGAAAGAATGTCAGACTGGTCCATCACTCCCTACATCCATCCGTCCATCTGTCAGATGGGTATCCATCTCTTCTCTGACTTTTCCTCCCTTTCAGTCCATCTGAGGTTTTCAGTGTGTTTTCCATGTGCTTAAAGTGTGGATGTGCATGTGCAGTGGTGCATGTTTGTTTGTTGATGTGTTTTTCAATGTTCTTATGGCCGTGTGTGTGTGTTTATGTGTGCTAGATCAGTATCTATCCCCTCATCCCTCCCTTCACCCCTTCTTGCTTGAATGGGTGTGTGTGGTGTGAATCAAGGTCAGCGGGGATCTACTGGCAGACGCTAACCCCCCACCCCTCCTTCCCATACACACACAGACAGAGGGTTTGTGTGCATGGTGTCCATCCAGCCATCTAGACGTCCCTGTTTTGCCTGCCTCAGCTCAGTTTAGCTCGGGCTCAGCTCAGCTCTGCGGATTAATTACTGGGGAACCCATGGTGTCTCTGACCTCCGCCATTGGACTAATTGAAATCTAATTGAATTGTGCTTGTCTCAACTAATGAAACCCCACCACTGAACGCGCCAGTCTTTTAGCCTTAGCTGCGAACCGATAACCACCCAGCCGGGGCGTACTGCCGGCATTGTCCCGCTCAGCTAAAGTATGAAATCATGTTGGAAGTTTGGGTTTATCAGTAAATGAGACCTCACTAACTGGGCTTAATTTCTTCAGTTCTGTTAGCTCAGTGGATCTATTTGGAAGATGAGAGAAATTAAGTGGTGTTGTGATGCTGTGAGGTTTACCAGATACTTTCTTATCATAATGTTGAATTATCAGAAAACTTTTTGTTGTCTTATGTGGCATCATGGTAACTCTGGGGGTAGCTTGAGATGTTATCCACCAGATGACTCTTCTGACTTAAAGCTGCAGTATAAACATTTTTTTTGTTTTTGTTTTTTCATATTTTTTAAAACTGTCACTATGTCCTGACATATTATGAGACTGATAATCTGTAAAGAAAGTGAACTCCTCTGCCTCCTCCCTGTGGTTCTACTGCCATCTGTAGAAATACCCTACTAACTCAGAAACTGCCAATCAGAGCCAGGAGGAGGATCTTAGCGCTGTCAATCATTCTCACATCCCCAGTGCTGTCTGATATGCTACAGCTAGTTACCCACACCAGAGCCTGCTATAAATGTGCAGAGCCATCGATGATGGCGGATAAACAATCTCTCTTTAACTGTAAGTTGATTCTCCACCGTTAACATAATGAGCAGTGTATAAATGAGGGTGACTGACGGCATTAAGATTGTCCTCCTGTATGTTTAGTTTGATGACATTAATTAATAATTCATTAATTATTAATTGAACTGTAAAAGAGAAAAGCGCTGCTTCATGAAAGCTTGTTTACCATTGACTTCTGCAAATAAAGGCTAATGATAATAAAGGCTAATGCTGCAAAATATTATGAAATGGGACTAGGGCTCTCTGTGACCTTTGGTATTTTTGACTTCCAGCTGGAATATCTTATTGGCAGGCAACTGTAAGAATTGGGTTCTTGACAGCCTTTTATTAATGAGTACACTGAAACTTTACTGCAGCTTTTACTGATGAGTTTGTATATCATGAACTCAATATTCTGTACCAGTCTTTAGGAGCCATTTAGGATAAACTGATACACAGCGGATGGTGCTAAGGCATCTTCAAAACGAAAAAGTAAAAAAAATAACACCCCCAACAATGACAAGACCACTTGTTAATAATAAAATGTGCATATTCAGACTTTGCCTTCTAATTTAACTCCTTGCTGCACTCTGTTTCTGTATTTAAAACAATATTAAGCTACATAGGTGAATATTTTACATAAAATAGACATTAATTTAGGTAGTTGGCAAAGTAGCACAATTGGCCATGAGTTGGCATCCCTTTGTCCAGTAGGTGGCAGCAAACTGCCTCCAATATGTTGCTTTGTCTGTCTTGAATATTGCTCAACCGGCCTTGGTAATTTACATAATCCACCTTGGTTATGTGGTGTTTTATATTATTAATTATGAACAGAGCTTAGTTTTATGTTTTGAGATTGAGAAAATTAATTCCTACTACCTCCTAAGGAAGACGAGGAACTGATGACGTGAATAACGAGCAGCTCTTATCCATTTAATGAATAATAGAGCTGCACAATCCAACAGGAATATACGGTCTCTATGGTGTTATTATTTATGTGACTATGGTCAGTTTGAAATAAAATATTTGTTGCATCCTTTCAAAAAGACACATCAAACCAGCCTTGAAAAGGCATGACGGTGATGCAGACTGCATGCACAAAATTTGTAGAGACAACATGAAAGTTAATATTTTAAATCTCACGAGGCAGCAAAATTAACCAAACTGAGAAGAAAGGAAGAGGGGAAAAAAAACGACAACATAGAAATACGTCCTCTGAGAGCAACCTATTCTGCGTGCTCCAGCTCCAAAGAAAACAAGCGCAGCATCAAAAGCATCAACAGCGCCCGTGTTTCTCCACCGTCATGGAGACTATGGAGGAGGCGGGCTGCTGTCAGCGGCGCTTTAGACAGACACGGATGGCGGGTGGTGCTGGACCTCCTGGGAGTTGCTTGTTTTGTTGGGCCTTCTTTAGCTTTTAGCAGGTGAGAGATGGTGCCGTGATTGTCTTGAGTTATTCATTTGATGTTTCTTCCCTTCTCGGCTCCTTGTTGGCTTGAATACATTAGCAGCACGGCAGAGTAGAGGGGATGCTAATGTAGAAGCGAGAGAGAGAGAGAAGAGGAGAGGAAGAAGGGATGGAGCGAGTGGAGGGAAGGAGTCAGTCATTAGGGGAGGAGGAGAGAGAGGCAGAGGACAAGGCTTTATGATGTGTGGGAAGAGGAAGTGACCTTCCCTCTCACTTTCATCTTGGCTCTTTTCTCCTCTTGCCACACAGATGCACAAGCACTCACACACACGCGCGCGCGCACATACACACACACACACACACACACACACACACACACACACACACACACACACACACACACACACACACACACACACACACTCAGCTTTCCTCACCAGTGCAGCATGAAGTGGGAGTTACAATCTTCTTACGAACAGCCTATCACACACACACAAAGAGAGATGTGTATGTGTTTGTCATCCATTATTTTGTTTTTTTGTCTTTCACCTGTGCAGGTCCCCTTGCAGCCTGGCCAGTCTT
Source organism: Micropoecilia bifurca (assembly GCA_903067075.1). NCBI lineage: Eukaryota > Metazoa > Chordata > Actinopteri > Cyprinodontiformes > Poeciliidae > Micropoecilia > Micropoecilia bifurca. Next base: position 6,369 of record CAEGAF010034473.1, on the reverse strand, counting down.
TCAAGTTCACAGTCCTGGAAACCCTGGACAGAATCAAGGAGGAATTTCAGTTCCTCCAGGCTCAGTATCACAGGTACGGTTACACACGCACCACAAATGCAAACATGAATAGAAATAGATGCAAGGAGGTAATTGGGTGAAAGGAAGGTCATGTCCTGGACATGTCGCTACTCCATCACAGGGCAAAGCAGAAACATACGGGGCAAACAACCATTTACACAAAGACAGATGAGAAGAACTTGTTCTTCTTACTTTAATTTATTGTCGACATGCAGCAAATTTGAAACTCTTGAAAATATAGCAGGTATTTTTTTCTGGACCCATTCAGGTGGGTTACATGGCACCCCATTGGGGTACACATCATCACTCATGGACCTCTGATGAGGATTTCATCTATGAAGTTGATTTAATCCCCACAAGACAAACCTCGGTGTCCTGAAGTCATCATTTGATAACTTAAAAAGAAAATGTTAAATAGGAGAGACTCCTGTAATATCTTCTGTGGAATTTATAATCTATTTTATAAGGTAGAAATAAAAAAATTAAAATTTTTTTGTGCAGCCTGAAGCTGGAATGTGAGAAGCTGGCCAGTGAGAAGACGGAGATGCAGAGGCACTACATCATGGTGAGTCCTACCTCACTTCTGGTGGAGTTGTTTAGGATGCGTTTGTTTAAGAAAAATCTGAAGTCCTCTGTCAGAAAACAGACTAAAATCTAATTATGTAGAATAACCAATGTTTTGCCAAAGGTTTTGGGGGGAGACTGAACTAGGGGAAGAAACTTTAGATTACTGTAGATGCAGGAAATATGTTAAGGTCAAGAACTAGATTTAGTAACTCCTAGTTGATGTAGGATTTTATACATTTACATTCATCTGTTATTTTAAATGTTTTGTTTAAACGAAGCATCTGCCAGTATTATAGATGACATACAGCTTCCAGAAGTTGTGGAAATGAAAGTTTTCATTTCCTCTACTTGCGTTAGTTTCATTTTCATTTCTCGTCTCACTCATTTCTCCTTCAAACCTTCTACACGCACATTCCAGTCTGTATCTAAGGCTCTTGTTCTCTTCTCCTGAACTAACAACCTGAGCTCTCCGAGTCGGATAGTCTAAGCGACTAAGGGCTCACTTCCGTCATAAGCCCTCGTCTGTGGTACAAAACCCACACCGAGCCAACCAGAATACGATATGCACCATCTGCTAAGCTGGTCGCATTTCATAAACCTGGGAGAGCAGGCAGGATCAGGGCTGTAAGCTAGATAGACACAGATGGATAGACAGAACGAGGGAAATGCAGACAGGCACATAGATAGGAGGAGAGCGTGTGGAAGAAAGGAAGCGGACAAGAAAAACGGCAGTCAGACAAATTGATGGAGAGTCCTGCTGAGAAGCAGGAGATCAAATGACAAATTACTTGCATGCGTGGAAAATCACAGCATGCTCATTTGTGTACATCTAAATAGACCATTGTTTTAATCCATATAAGGTCTTTAACAATGGGAAATTTGACAGATAAGTGTAAATAAATGAATATTACTTAATGCTGTATTTCTCCATCAGGTCAAACATGAAACATAAGGTACATTATTTTCAACAAATTGGCTTCTGCTATGTTGCTACTTAACGCTGTCAGCATGTTGTTGAATATAATCAGCACTCTGTACTTTTTATATTTTAAAAACCAGCTCTTGGATATGGTCATTCTCCTTCAGAATTAACATTTTTTTAGACTTAATTCAGACTAAACAAGTGTTACTATGCCAACACACTTCAGGTCGCTGTATATGGGATATAATTAATAACTTTGATACTCTTTTTTTGTTTTCTCAGACAAATACATACTTTCACCCTGTCTCCCCTGTGTGACTTCCTGGTGGTGGAGCATCAGCTTTGCTCTGCAAAACATGATTACATAAACAGATTTTGTTTATAATCTGTTGCAATTGTGCCAAAATCCTTTGAGTGATGTAAACATATTACAATAGCTCAATGATTACAATCAGTGCAAACTGAGCACTCAAAAAACCCCTACAAGATTGCAAAAAACAATACATTTGGTGTTTTTTGTGGTCCGGTGACTTATATTAAATTTGTTGGTGTAGCTTTACATGTTCAGCTCGGAAAGTGAGATGCAAAAATTATAATTTTTTTAAAGAGTTTCTGAGGTAAAGATGTTGCACAACCATAACTAAATTTGTATTTCGAGACACACGGGGAGGAGTACTCCCGTGTGTTTTTTGTAGAGTTGAGTTTGGAAAAGGCCTGGACTTATCTTCAGAAAATGATGCAACATTTTCAGCTTTTTTGATTGTTTTTGCGTTTAGGTTAATCTTTGGCAAAATCAGGTCAGACTGTGTCCAATGCAGTCAACTGCATGGATAGTTAATACACTTTATATATTACCTTATTGTCTCTTTCATTATGAATACGACTTTAGATGTTGACCAGCATTGCAAATTATTGTTCAGCAATTATACAGTTTGTTTTTATAAGAAGGTTTTCCCCCATTTACTACAGAGGATAAGAATGTGTGTGTGTGTGTGTGTGTGTAACTAGACTCTAGTTAGGTCACCCCTATGTCTTGAATTTGGGGGGGAAAATCATATTTTATTGATCACTGCAGAAGGGTTCAGTGAATGCACATATGAAACTGGTGGGTTCGGTACCCCAAAAAAGGACTATAGTTGGAACCACTGGTCTAACTATATTCTAAGTTTAATTTGTCATGTACTTGTTACACTTGTGGAATTGGTTGAAATAATTAAAATGGAATACATTAAAATTAAATTCAGTGCCCACATGCTTAAGTGACAACTTGTCAATACTTGTCATCTGCAGTAATTTATTTTTCATTATTTTCTGCTGTTACTCACCACATCCTTAGTTAAAAAAAGCAGGAAATAACCGTTCAGAACTGATTTTCTGTAGCAGAGGAAGACATTCCGGTGTCTCCGGTCTATTTTAGCCGAGGGTTTTGCCGAATTACTATGTGGAACAAGTGGTCTAGACAAACATCCACCTCCTGCACTATAAAATCCTCTGCATCCGTAATTATGCAATGAAGAAAAATCACATTTCTCCGTTTTACCACTGTAATGGTTGCCCACTGTCATCGGGTCAAACTGTTTATGATAATATATTAAAGGTCTCGGCCTATGTGACCAGTGCTCTGCTGGTAAATGCTGCATCTTTAGGTTCATTGGAGGGCTGTAATAGCTCCCTATGGCAGGAGGTCATGAAGCTGCAGATGCTGATGACATATTCATGTAGGTTAGCATGGCAGACGTTTAGAACCCCAGGCTGTATTACTTGAACAAGGGCTCACTGTGGCGCACTGGATGGTTAACACACTGCTCTGCTACTTCATAGGCATGGCTTCAAAATGAGAGGGAGGGAAAGAAAATGAGAGAGAAGAGAGGAGCTCAAAGGGAAAGATAGCTGCAGAGAAGAAATAAAATGACCGAGAGAGTGTCAGACAGAAAAAGAGGGGGCTTCTGAGGGACAGAGAGAAGGGTACAAAGAAAAGAAGAGATAAAAAGGAATAGAGGAAACTGACTGAGATGACTAAGATATACAGAAGGAAGAAGTGAGAGTGAAAAATGCAGAGAAAGAATGAGAGAGAAGAAGTAAAAAAAAAAGATCAGGGGACTGAGAGAGAGGATGGAGGGAGGAATAAAAGATCCTGCAGATGGATGAGATGGAGAGAACGCAACACGGAGAGCAAGAGAAAGAGATAGCTGTGTGTGTGAGTGTGGGGGTGTGCGAACTAAAAGAGAGAAAGAGAGATGGTGCATGCACAGACACGTAAATAATGTGAAGCAACAACGGACTCGCTGCGCCCACAGAGGAGATAACCCAGAAGGCTATATTTAGCTCGTTAGGCCTGTCATCCACTGAGGCCTGTTTCCACAGGCTGGGGGTCTGCTCACCACGCTGCACTGCTTCTGCTTTTACTATTCATCACCGCTAAGCTCCTAAATATACGGTGCCGGAACGTGGAGACATGGTTTCATTTGGTTATGTGCAGCTGATGCATACGAGTGTTTTTATGTAAACCTAACCAGCTAGCTCCCAGGACAATGGGAGCTAGCTGGTTACAGAAGAGTTTGAAGATCTAGATGATTTTTTAAATTTATTTTTTCCTACCTGCAGTTAGTGTCGTTTATTTTCTGCTCTAATTGTGGTTGTTTTCGGTTGAAAAGATCGGTTCGTGTTTGCATATTTTCACCTGATATCCAACAACTCTTCTTCCATTCCTCTGGAAAATTTAAAAATAACTACTCATAACAAACAAAACAGTGTTTTGAGCTAGTTTGCCGTAACATTTAAACCCCAAACATGTACACAAGATGTTCCTTCAAGGAATCAAGCGTGTGCCGGCGTGACAGCAGCACCCTGTTGCTTTAGCAAACCGGCGATATGGTGCTTTGCTCTGTTCAAATTTGGTTCTGTCAGGGAAAGTTTAATTACTGTTTTGGTTTCCCAAAGAGCAACAATGATGGCACATAATTGCAACACAAAAACATCTATTTCCATAAATGTTTGACAGTCCCACAGATTCCTGACTTCCTGTAGATGACTGCAGTGCTTGGAGAAATTTTTCAACATAAATCTCCTAGTTGGGTTCATTATTCCTGAACGTTGTCGTCTTTATATCATCAGTCTAGTATTTGAAGCTTTATAATGTTGGTATATGCTACCAGAATAACATTTCTGACTGCTGATCAGTGATTGTAAACAACAGGAGTTGCATTTTTTCAAGCTGAATGTATAAACACCTGCTGGGGACAGTCCTGTTGGTGCTTTTGGATGAATCTGTCAGCATTTATAAATCAGCTGATGTGAGTGACGTGTTGACCTACATTCACTGTATGACAGTCAATGAAAATGTGAACAAAACTGAGATGATAACGATCTTCTGTTATTGGCTTTGTGATTTTATTTTAATATTGCTGATAGCTTACTGCGTCTGTTGTTCTTTTTCAGGATCTTTGAACAACTTAAAACACCTAGTTGGTCGGTGTTCTCCATGAGCTAGTCTAAAGTTCCTGAAAAAATATTTTTGATTACCTCTCCTGCAGTGTTTTACTCATGCCAGGGGTGATGCTTTTGAAATAATAACAGGAAGATGCTATAAGTAAACCTTTGCTCTGATTTAGTTCTGCTATTGGTTTGCAAAAAAAAGAAAAACGCACCTCACAATAATAACCTGGTTATTGTATGGCACATGACTGGTTATTTGTTTATTTGGTGCTTTTTTGCTATTTGTAGAGAAATGTTTAAGGAATAAAGAGAATCAATTTATGACATTTATGTAGATTACTAAGAGATGGTATTTGTATAAATCTAGTAGACTTGAAGTAATTGCATATAAATGTGTTATTTGATTGCAGACAGAATACAGTATAACACAAATGTGTGAACTGGCGATCTGTGCGGTGTGCAGTTTTAAATATTTAATATATAATATTTAGATATTGTTAGATAGCTGTCTGTGAGATGTATTTTTTAAGTGTTTGGAAGGTTTATTTTCCAAACATCTGGTATGCTTCTTATTATTTCATACCTTTCACACTTCAAATGACATTGCTCAGATTGTTACTGTTTGCTTTGTAGCTGTGCTACACTCCAGCCAGGTTTGCATGTTTTGTATGTTTGGATTCATAGACCTTCCCTCTTTTTTTTTTTTTGAAGAGTAGATATGTTTTATATAGTTTCTGTCACTGGTGAATCACATATGGGAACGAACAAACACATACGTCAAGTTATGCACGTTGTGAATGTCTGCTTTTCCACTGTGGCTTTTGTATTTATAATTCATGGCTCTCAGGTTTCACTGCTCTCCTGGAATCCCACTGTGTATTTTTAAATAAGGCTGCATTATAGCCTCAGCTAATGAGGGGGGCGTAGATGTGTCGGTCACATGCCTACACAAAGTGCAAAACATTAGCCTGGAGAGCTCTGTTGTGTTTAGGAGAGGCTGATTTTTAAAAAGAACAAATAAGGAAGCAGTCAAGCTTATTCTTGGTATTTTGTTAGTTTAACCACAGATTTCTTTCTGTCTATCAAAAAGTGTTATTTGGTGTCTAATATCTATATGTTCTTTGTTATGATCTTGAGGATTTCTGAACTCTTGTGCAGCTCTCCTCTCATGCCGACCGTCAAACCCAAGACTAAACTCTGAGGACAGTGAAGACTCGCTGGCCCTTTTATTGCAGACCATAAAAAAGACATATCCACTGGAGGGTGACAGCTCACAGTGGGGCGTCACATTAGGTGGCTTTTCCATCACTTTGTGTGTGTGTGTGTGTGTGTGTGTGTGTGTGTGTGTGTGTGTGTGTGTGTGTGTGTGTGTGTGTGTGTGTGTG
>CAEGAF010034465.1:0-14795 GCA_903067075.1 Micropoecilia bifurca | reverse complement strand
GTCTAAATTGTCCCTAGGTGTGAGTGTGTGTGTGCATGGTTGTTTGTCCTGTGTGTCTCTGTGTTGCCCTGCGACAGATTGGCGACCTGTCCAGGGCGTGCCCTGCCCACCGCCCGGAACGCCAGCTGGAGATAGGCACCAGCAACTCCCGACCCCACTAAGGGACAAGGGTGCAGGAAAATGGATGGATGGATGGATAAATCTTGTCCTCTCTCTTCCTGTTGATCTCCAAAAATTACAAAAAAACACTTCCAGTAATTATCAACCGTTTAGCCATAGCTTACATCAATATATCCCATGTTCATTGGCACAGCTATTTACTTTTGAGAGATGAACTAAGAATTTCGAGGAAGAGATTTTGAATGGTCTTTTGCTGTTTGTAAAAATTGTTTTGAGAAATGCACTTATCATTTTGCAAATGTTGAAGATGATTTGAGAAAAGCACCTAGCAACTGAGAGCAAAAAAAAAATCTGTTCAACTTAAACATCCATGAAATTATCTATCTGTTTTCCTCCACAGTCTAAATCCATTTATTCCAGCTTTATTAATTATTCCTTTAACATAAGACTTTGAGAAGGAGCAAATTGTGTACTTTAATAGTTATTGCAGTAGCTGCACATTGTAACCCTTAGATCTTCAGTCCAATATGTTTGTACTTGTGGGAAGTTTCCACTTTTGCAAAATATAAAGAGACTGGGCATAAGGCCAAGAGCTCCATCTGAGGAGCTTAATAGCCAGGTGCTTGTAAGTACATGAAGGTTAGATGCACTTAGCTCAGAAGTGATAATCACAGCACAGACGGGAAACACAGAAACACGGGCAATGAGATATTCTTTAAAATAGCTCAACCTGTCAAACTTGCTAAGCCCTGACCTAGATGGATTTTATCAGGTCACGGAATTTACTTTCAGTCTATTTGCTTTTTTTCCTTTTTTTTTTTTTTTTTTAGCTTAACATAACACCAATTTTAAAACGACTGCTGAAAAAACAAAGACAGAAAAGGCTTCTAATGATGCCTGGAAAAATGGGTGAGATGGACACTTACAATTTTTCTTCCCGATGCCAGAGGTTTTATAAAATAACTCTATGTTGTGGTTGTTATGTGGTATTTCAGCTCAGAAACATATCAGGTTCAAATCCACCTTGCTTAGTAAATGAAGGAGGTGGAAAAGAGCATCTGTGCCGTCATGAGTGTCCATGATATTGACATTTCGGTAACATTATTTGGTTTTTTCATGCTTTTCTTGATTAATTTTCCATTTTCTTCCAGTGAGTGACTGTCCATGGCTCTGAACAGATATTATGTAGGCTATACATTAATTTTGTAGAATATTTATCATTTATGGATCACCTCTGTTAGCATGGCTGAAGACCCCTACACTAAAATAGATTTGAACATGGAAAAATGTCGACGATCTGGCCTTAAGCTCCTGTATTTTCAATCTGATGATCTGTGGTTGTGCATTACCCACAGGTCAACCTTTTCAGTAAGAGCCTCTGATGATTTGATTGTCCAAATCAATATTCACTCAATATAGGTCAAGTACACTATGACCAGGCCAGACTTTTTGTTTACTAGAGAATTTGTAGTTGTCTGAGTTTGTTGTGAATCTGCAAAGTTCCTGCATCACTGCAACGAGTTGTGAGCAAATGTTGGACAGCTACATGCATAAAAAACATTAACTTGCAGTTCACTCTCTGAAGCCTTTTTTTAGTGTCATTTGTCATTTTAGTGTCATTTGTCATTTTAGTGCCAATGTCAGCTGAGGTTTCACAATTGGATATGACTGACAATAAAGTTCAGTAACGGCAGGCCAGAAGCCAAAAGAAAGAAACACAATATGATTAACCTGCCAAGGTTTGATACCTTTATTGAGCTCACACCACAAATTCTGTCCAAGATTGCCCAGCTGGCTCGGCTTTAAAACAGCCCACAAGCAAAATCTCACTGGGCTACTGGCTTAAAGTTGCCTGTCAAATTTTGGGGGAAAAATGCTAGAATATGTCCAGCAGGTAAGCTATGGGACAGAAAAAGGAAGTGCTAGAGGTTCACAATAAACACCAGGCACTGTGCTTTTCACACAGCTTCTCAAAAAGTGAAAGAACAGAGAACACACTGCTAGTAAATCACATTGCAGTGGTAATAAAAATTGATAGAGCCAATCTAAAAGTTCTAAACTGTGCAGAAAATATCATTTTCCGTGGTGTAGGAGAATACCCAGCTTAACGGTGATCTTAGACTGAAGTCTTGAAATAAAGTATTCTAATGTTCATCCATCAGTTTTCTTCTTTCTCCAGCGAGACCTTTTGGTCATAGCCAGGCGAGAGGCGGGGTTGAACTGGACAGGTCGCCAGTCTGTCGCAGTATTTCTAATATTTTAATTCCAAAAGCTTCATGGACATCTATGTTAATGGTACTTTTGTGTAGGCATTCATTGTTGCTTATTGACTGAAATTCTAGCCATATTTACATGATCAAAATAAAGGCAACATTGTCTTAAAAGAATTATCAGGGAGTCGGCTGTGGAGCCTATGCAATTTTAAATTGCCTTTAAGAAATGAATTATATTCTATTATGTTACTTTAACAATTAAATAAATTGGACTCTATATGATTTTTTTCTTTTTAAAGATCCACCTTGTAATTTAAGTCAGTTTTCAGCAAGCACCGAATATATTCGTAGTTATTTCTGACAGTTCATCTCTATAGAAAGGTGAAAACGCATGTTTTTTTTTGTTATATAATACACATTCATAAAATATATTTTATGCAGATTACATTTGTTGAATATGTGGAAAGAAATAATTTCATTTATCACGACTGATATTTAATAATGGCACACTGTAATTTGCATTTAATAAGAACAATCCAGACAGACAAAATTAATCAGTTGAGCTCCACATGGTGTTTGACATTACATTATTCAGGAAAGGACTTTACAATTAAATATGATGAGTGTCTCTATTGGTGAAGACTCGAAGCACAGCTACATGTGAACATTTGAACATGTAGCTGTGCTACATGTTCAAATGTAGCACAGTAAATTTTGTCTAAGAAATTGCATGATTTTGTAGTGTTAACTAATTGATATTAACTACAGTACAAGTTTCCTACACAGAATTATGCAGGTTTCCATAAAATCAACAAACATTTTAACTTTTAGTTTGTCATGATGAGTTTTTTACTTGGTAGTAATAAGCAAATTATGTCATTTTTTTACCCCACACCTGACAGTGAAAATTAAAAGTTTTGGTCAAGGCAGCAAATTTATAATTTGTAAGTCAACAAATTATATATAAATTTGATCCCTTGACCACAACCTAAAATTTTCTCTTATCGGGTATGGGATAAAAATGGCATTTAGTAATTTGTTTATTACTGGTTGTTAAAAGCATTGCAATCGGCTTTATACACTACGTAACCAAGTTGAAACTTAACTCGAGAAGTAATCTTGTTTTACAGCAATTATTTCATAGCTGAGGGCTTCAGGGTGTAGCATTAAGGCCAGAGACCTTTCTGTGAATATTTTCTGGATGAATGGGTGAGTAACTGTAACGTCTCAATTTAAACGTTTAAGATTCAGAGGAGGAACGAATGAGAAAAGGGAGCTGTGGACTGCCAAGTTGACTGCTCAGGGTTGCATCAGGCGCTCTGTTAGCTGCTTTATGAATTGAATTCTGAGCCAAAGCATGTCAATCTTTGCATTAGAGGACCACTGGGAAGAGCCAAGTGCAACAATGCAATCAGTGGAGAAATGAAATAACATTATGTACATCTCAGTGAAATCAATCAGGTGAGAAAGCTTTTAATGGTTTGGTTACGTTTATTGCATCCTTTGCAAAGGACTTTTTAAATTGTGTGTCAGCAAAGTAAATCCCTTCAAACATTCAAATGGATTGTCAATCACAGACCAATAAAGCAGGTTTGTGAGGCCAAATATTTGCCTTTTGCAGATTCATTATAAACTGAATCTTGTTCAGCTTGTAATGAATATATATATATATATATATATATATATATATGGTTTTTTTCAGTGTTATATTTGACCCCAATAGTGAAGGAACCCTTAAAGATGCATGTTGGATTTGATCATAGCTATGGAGAGAGTGCCTCTCCATAACTCATCTCTACACAACTTATAAAACTTCTTTACAAGTCAGCTCTGTTTAACTACGTTTTTTCACTATGGAATACATTTACTGAGTACCTTCTTTATAAGCTATGAGCTACCAATGTTCACTTCTGTATGCAGCAGAGGAAGCAGTTCCCTGTAGATTAGATTAAAATCTGACAACAAGGCTCTCTTGAAAAAACCTGCCAGGGGTTGAAGATTTTTATTAACTTTTATTTTATCTGTCATCATCTGTCTAGATGTTGAGTCCAACTTAATGAAGTACTTTTGTATTTTGCGGAGGTGATCTGTGATACAAGTGGGTGCCTTTTTGTTTTGTTTATATTGTTTCCTGTTTCATAATTGTGCTTAATCCAATATGCTCCCTCATTTGACTTTAACTTTTGTAGTATAATGTGCAGAATCAACTTTATTTTCTAAGTTTGTGGGTACAAATAAGGAATTTGTCTTCAGTTTCTATCACTCGCATCATAATTTAAAAAAGTGACAACAGATCTATTTTCTTTTTTTTTTGTCTTTAAGGCTTGAGACTTTTTGCTCATGATAAATGTTCATAGATTTGTCGGACCCTGCTCTTGTTTCCACGTTGACTGCCTGGCTCTGATGTGGCTTGTCTTGCTCCATGTGCTACAGCTGCAGATGTCTGTCAAATCAGACAGAATCTACACTGTGAGCCAACAAAGGAATTTAAACTGTGAAGGCAGAGTTAGGAAGATGTGATCTGACTCGTACAAACAGGAGTGTCCTGGAGCTTCCCTGTGCTTCAGTGTGCAGCTGTCATGTTAAAGACATTGTTTTGCAATGTGTGTGTATGTATGTGTGGTTTTCTTTCAGTTTAATCCAGGCCTACTGCCTTCCTGGGACTATATGACGATACATAGGGAGACTGTTTGTGAGTCTTCCCTCTGTAATTCAAATTATTTCAGTTTAACACTGAATGCTATTTTTAAAGCTCTGGAACACAAAGCAATGTACTTTATGCAGGTCGGTACCTTGCAGCTCTTAGTTTAAATTTAGGTGACATCCTGACATGAACTTTACACCCGTGTAAAGACAGTTTGTTCTCCTCAGCCAGAGGGATGATGGGTGTCCTCAGTGAGCAGTCCTTGGTCACATCCTCTCATATTGCTCCTCAATTTCATTTCAGGGTATCCAAAGTTAGACAGCTACCCTCTCTCCCTCCCAAACCATCATATGCACATAAAAAAAAACTACACAGTCTGGTTTTCTTATTGGAACATCAAAATAGGAAATGTCCTGCGTCTCTTTTTTGGTCAGTAAATTAAATGTTCCCAGAAAACCTAGGCAGGTTCAGACAGAATCTGGTAGATCTGTTTGTCTTTGTTTTTGTTTTGTTTTTTTAAACTATGATTAAAATGCATTTATCACAGCCATGCAAACATCGATTGCCAAGTTTCAGTGATTGTAAAAAGAAAAAAAGACAACTAGTGTCTTGGGTTAACTGATGGTCAGGAGTTAAAAATTATAGGAAGCTGGTTGTCTGACAGGAGAAATAAAGGGGAAGTCTTCCACCTGGCATTGCTTTCTAAAACAAACATCAGCAGTTTTGTATTACTAATGGCCAACACCTACATAATTGGTTTTCCACAACAGAGTAATAACTCCACGTCCTGTTCAGTTCTTCTTGTGAGAAGGTGATTATGGGCTGATTGAAGTTTGGAGGTGTTTTTCTTTTTTTTATTCATGCATCACTGCAGTTTCCTATCTGCCAGATGTTTAACAGCAGCTTAATACCTCCTTGTCATGCTGTCATAGACCAACTACTTATTATCAAGGACAGTTTCTATTATCTTGCTGACACATTTACCATCTGGTTATTTGTCAAGCAGACCTTGTTTTGATTATATACTGATTAAAAAGCAAAGTCGGTAGGGTGTGTGCACATGTCAAAATTCAAAGTAAGTTTTCTGTAAAGTAAAATTAAACAGACTGTATTGTGTGTTTTTGGGAACCTTCAGTTATAAAAAATGTTGTACATATCAAACATGAGTCAAGAGACATTTGACTTTGTAATTTGAAAGTCAAATTACAAAGTAGGGCCTTCGTCTCTTTAAGCAGCTCCTGCTCTTTCTGTTCTTAGGAGGATAAGACAGAAGTAGTTTATGGTAAACTCAGCAGGCGTACAATTCCACCAGGTTTTTGCTATTTGGTGCTGCTAGTCTGATGGAGCTGAGCAAGGAAGACGTGGGGGGAGTAACCTACATGACAAAGAAACCGTCAGATATCAGATAGGTGGAACTCATTACAAAAGATAAGGGGTCAGATATCTGCAATGCCAAAACACATTTTCTATCTGTTATTGAAGGAGGTATTTTTTTTTCTAAATGCAGTTTTTAATTGGAATGTAAATAAAATGGATTAATTTTGAAACTTTACAGTATGTTTACATAGTTTTGTTGTTGTTTGAGAGATGTGTAATTTCCAAAGAGGAAAAAAAGCCTTATTGGATCAATAAAATTGATTATTTTTTTTCTTCTCAACCTGCCAGGGTATGAATAATTCCTGGTTTAGCTGAATAAACAACTCGTATCTAGCAACATTCCTCTGCTTTGAATTGGAGTGTAAAATTGGACTGTAGTAGTGAAATTAAGTAAGGAGGAAAGGTAATTACCATAACAGACTTTACAATGAGTTTTACATCAGAGCTTAAACCCCTTTTTAAGAAGTGGCACATTGTTTTTATCTGGACATTTTCACCCAAATGTCAATTAATAAATATTCTATTTTGCCTACAATGTGCGCTTAAATTTTAATGATAAATTACCCCCTATGGTCTTGAACTCATTATCTAGCCATAGTGCAATTATTTATGGTTTTATTTTTTATTTCATTAATGGATGTATGCCGTAGGGACTCCCTCCTGTCTCTGAGATGGCAGTTCATGATTTGTCAATTATTGGTGTGAAATTTAATTCCTTTAATTTAAGATATATTTTTATAATATGTATACTGTTTGCAACCTGCAACCTTTTCCATCCATCTTTGCCTCTCTTTTGGATCCTATGTGTAGGAACCAACATACATTTTCGAGTACAAAATAGCTTTTGTATTCAGATGATTTGCTGGGGGATGAGAACATGATGTAAGATTCGAGTGTTTTTGATACGCTGACCTTCAGTTTGATAGTGCTTTGCTAGCACTGCTGTGTTCTTGTGGTCATTTCAATATTGTTTTGTGTCTCTCATGATTGTTTTCTTTTCCCTGTTTTTGCTAAAAATGTTTTAACCCGAGGCTGTTCTTCACAGCGTGAATAAGAATGAGGTTATTAATCTCCACAGATGGATGTTTGCAGAAGTCATTTGGTTGAGTGCCTTGCTTGGAGGTACACCAGCAGGAACCTCAATATTAAAACCATCAGTTAAAAGAGCAAATTGACATTTGGCCAGGCAAACAACTGCATACTTTTCTTTAGCCTGCATGTAACTTTATTACCTCTTGGACAATAAAGTTGTGTTTTGTATCTGTTCAACAGTCAAGAAATGCAATCTCTCCAGGCCTACTGTTTAAAAAAAGTGGAAAAAAATAAACGTTGTTGGGTCTTTTAAATATCACAAGTTTAATAGTGTGTTTGTGTTGTGTTAACACTGCTATTAAGCTATTGGGTGATTTACTAAGTCATCAAAATTAGCACAGGCTCCTGGGAGAGTAGACAAAAAAATATCCCACCAAACTGCCTCAGGTGGTAACTTCTGAAAAAAACTGTAAAGGTGCAGCAATTTTTTTTTTTGCTCTTTATATAATTGCCTTTACAGGGCATCTCCTAATTAACATCCCATTTCAGCACAATGAACAGAGCGCCTTTCATTCCCAGTTGAATTGGGGGTGGATGAAAGGAAAAATATGCTGGGCCTTATTATATTCCCTACTCTCTTATTTTATGTATCATTTCTATCGTATGCCATTAATAATGCTATAAACGATGGGCTCTGCGGTGAGGCATTGCTGGCACTGTTGCCTTGCAGCAAGAAGATCCTGGGATCGGATCCCAGCCTGGGGTCTCTCTGTATGGAAAGGCTAGGCTCCTTCTGTGTAGTTAAAATATCTCAAGAAGATTCAGTGTAGGTTTCAATCATTGGCCTCTTTTTGGCCTTCTCATTTCTCCACCTTAATGTTTGTCCTTCTCAGTTATACAGATTTTGCTCTTTGGTCATGGTAAGTTTGCCGATCGTAAATTTTTGATAGCACCTGATTATCCTGAGGCTACTCATCTATGATGAACATAGAAAATGACTCTCACTGAGAACACTTCTGGCTGTAGCTTGCGCTTGGCTGTGCCTTAAAATGAGATAGAAAAAAATGAACCAATAATAAAACACACTGTAGTTCCCTTTCTAATGGAGTTGATGTGCATTGCAACCCATACATATAAAAGAAATATGTCAGGGATTTGCAAGCTGCAAGAACAGGCTGTAATACCTCTTTTGTGCAGCTTGTAGCTGTATAGCTGCATGAGCACTGAGTGCTCCTGTTGTGCATGCATACAGATATCCTGGAAAAAAACGGAATAAAAATGTTTTTCTTGCTTCTCTGCCTTTGTTGATGCTTTCTTTAAAATGAATGGATAAATGATTTTACTAGATTGGAAACATGACTTTTAAACCAGTGGTCCCAAAACCTGGTCCTTGGGGTCCACTGTCCTGCAGATATTTCACTACATTCTGTACTGATGAGGTACAATCATGTGAATGCAGTGTACCAGAGAAGGAATACATCTTAATTTAGTTGTGGGTTATATATAGGGACCATTGCTTTACACAGTACTTCATTGTTGCTATGCCAAAGATTAATAATTGTTTATTTATTTTTTTAATTACTGCAACACAAACTATCACTTATGAAAAATGGGCATTGTAACATTATATTTGAGAAAACTGAGAGTCTTTTCATTTTCGCTGACCGAAGAGATGACACTGATGAGAACAAAGTCTGTCATACAATAACTGAAACTGCAAGGCTTATAAATGCTGGGACAATGATCATTCACATGGAAACAAAGTAAGATTATTCAATCACAAACCAGAGTCCTTTTGAATGCGATGTCACAAGCTTAGCACACCTGTCTTTACGACATTTTCATCCATTCTTCTTCATAGTTCTTCTCAAGCTCCATCAGATTGGATGTGAGACATTTTGAGGAATGATTAGTTTAATGCAATTTGGAATGAGGCTGAAACGGCGAAATATAGAAAAGATGAAGCACCATGAATACTTTCCAGATCCAGTAAAGTTGGTACCGTTCCAAGTAATAAAGCACAGGAGCAGCCAGATATTTACATGCACTCTATAAAAAGACACCTCTGAAGACCTTGTTGAGGTGAAGGCTGAAGCTCAGAAGAGGTTGGCAGAATCCACAGTAAAACTGGTGCTGTGCCATCATGAGCTAAGAGGCTCTGAGTGGGAAGATCATAACTTAATAAATAGCATAAAAAGGATACGATCCAAGTCATTTGTCTTAAAAGGCAAATAAGGCAACTGCAAAGGAGCTATATGTATGTGCACAAAGTGACTTTGTGCACATTTTGTGTTTTTATGATTTAAACCAGTTTGAAATGCCTTGATGCTGAAAGGTGCTATACAAATAAAATTTGATTGATTCTTCAGAATTTTCAAAAGATTAAAAAGATAACTTTTTTTGTCCATGTCTGGCATGTAGTAATTATACATTATTTTGGTAAGCCTGACTGATCTAAAGCAAGAAAAATGTAGTCTGATATAGTATCTTCCAGTGATCAAGAAAAAAATCCATCATTTCTCCAATAGGTCTTGATTCTACATTTTGTTTCTCTCCTCTTTGCCATATTTGAAAATGAAAAGTTGGTTTCAAGCAAAAACAAAAATGTCATGTGTATTCCTGAGTCTTTTAGAGAAAAAAACAGTGAAAGAAACGGGGCACTGAATTTCAAGGACTTCTTGTAGGAGCTATTTAACAGAAAATTGTTTTCACTGTGTTAAGAAGCTGAGGATCAATAGAGGCTCTTGAAAACAGGAACAATCTTTAGATACCACTACAGATATCAAAGTGTGCCACCTCAAGGGAAAGTAGTTGCTCACCTCTCTTAGATTCTTCTGACCGCTCATTTGTTTGGTCAGACAGCAAGATAGAAACTAAGGCCTGTAATGGTAAAACCAGTCATTTCCAAAGTAAGTAAAAGGTTGTTAAAATGGTAATTAGTGTTATAAATTGTGAGGTTTTTTCAAAATAGTGTGAACAAGTCAAAAGGCCAGTGTCTACATCTTTACTTTGGTTGTCGCTTAAGAAAGGGTTATCTTTTATATTAACATTCTGCCAGTTCCACTTCCTGAAAACCTTTACAAAACTGAAAAAATCTTCCCTTTTCAGTCCTCTCCGAAAAGCTATGTGGTGCCTGAAAACAAGTCATCCCATCGCTTTTCCATATTGTCATTGTCAGATGTAAACAACCAACATTGGCCCAAAAAAAAAAAGAATCACACTCGGCTGGTTCTCTCCTTTGTTTGAGAAATCAATCCAACAAAATGAGGGAGCAATTTGAAGGCTTTGCTCTGCAAGTTTCATTTCCCTTGGGATTCATCAGCTGCTTGTTCTTTGTCCTCCAACAGGGATTTGGAGTTTCTGTCTGTACATTTCTGCGTGTTTGGATTACTTGCATTGTGGAGACAAGACTTCTGGCTGCCAGTAGTTCTGATGGTCTGGTTTGTGAAGTGCATTATATACTAAGATAATAAAAGGCTCTAACTAAACACCAATCATCTCAGAAGTAGTTGAGCAACAAACAAAAAAAAACTATTTAGTCAAGAATGATGTGAAAGGCTTCGAGTTCACTGAAAGCAATATCAGTGAAACCAACACAGTGTAAGAAAATGCAAATGCACTACTTTGACTGTTTATAAAGTCAAACTGCTGGATCTGGTTCATGTGTTTCTGAGCCTTAAAGAACCTTAAGGAAAAAGTTAATCAGACTTCATTTGAGGCTTTGATGTTTGTCTGGAGCCACTGTTTTTAATTTTATTGTGAAATGTGTGTGTCTGTGTGTTTTTTTTTTTTGTTTTTTTTTTGTTTGTTTCTAATCTAATTGCTTATATATAATTATCTGTGAAGTACAGGTAGTGAACCACAATGACTAATGTCTAGTGAGGTAATGTTGCACTTCACTGCAGGGAGACTCCCTTAAGGTCAAGTATTAATCAACTACAAGATAGAGCACCAATCCCAACTTTGGAAATCACAAATTTAAAGTATGGAAAACCAGTATTAAAATTTTAAGATGATGTGCTCTCATATTTTTCATCAATACCATTATGTGATGAGGCAGCTACTCTTCTCATGCAGGTAACTAATTTATTAATGCTTAGTAACATGTGATTAACTGTAAAAAAGAGTGGTGAGAGTGAACTGTGGTTATAGATCTTAACTGAAAAAAAAAATGTGATAAATATGTCATGTTATTAAACAATGATGATTAAAACAAGACTTTCAGATATCCCTCCAAGATGTGATAATGTTAGATTTTGAACAACAGAAGACACCAACTCTGTCACTGGGAAAATCCAGGAGATTTTTTTTCCAACACTTTCATTATTTTAGGTGCAACAGTGTGTATAATCTCAATATTTTCTGTAAACCCGTGATATTGACATCCAAAGAGGATGTGACTGCAGGGTGTGTGTTGATTATGTCTCCACATGTGCCTGCAGCAGTTTTCCTATCGGTATGAAAAGAACATTGCTGAGTTTCCCATGTTTTTCATCCATCTTCTCTATATATGAAAGATCTCATCTCCCTTACCTTTCAGTGCACATTGCATAACCTATGCACATCTGAGTACAGGTGAATACCAGTATAATAAAATATATTTAAAACTAGGTAACCAGACTGGAGTGCGAAATTCTACAGAGAACAATTTAGAGAAAGAATAACATTTTTACAGTATGAACTGCCTACTTCTTTCTGGTAAACACTACTGTTTGCATAGTTTTTCATGTGAAACAATGAGAGCAGTCAGAAAACGGTGAATAGTCATGTGTTGGACCCTCAGAAAGTCTGAGAAACATTTCTGAGAGACTATACTTCAGTAATACTTTAACAAGTAGAGCTGTAAACAAAAAGTGACATTGAGATACATATAATTAGGCTTTTTTCAAATGTAGGACTATAGATGGAGGAAGACATGGGAATGATGAGTAAAGAATGCCATGATTTGTTCTTGTATCTGGCTTGCAGCAATAATTGAGTTAAATTAGCAGGATATCACATGTATAGCAGACCAACATAGTACAGTGAAACACAGGATTAATAGTTATGACTGCTTGTGTAGGTTAACTGACTTTCTAAAGTTAATGAATTACTGGCAAGGCAAATTGACTTTGGAAGAATTTTGTTGGAGATGTTGTATTTGGTGGCATTTAACTGGCTATGCCTCTTGCATAAGATTGAGTTTTCTTTGCTAAAAGACAAAACTTCTACACAGAATAATTCAGTCTTCACTTTGAAGATAAACTATCATCGCCTTTTCTCTGCACTTTGAAACATTTTTTTCAGCAGCATGTTGAACATAAACCCATAGATAATTGTTCTTTTACTACCTGCAGACATTAAACATTCATCTGTTGAGACTGCAACATCTCCTGACTTCCTTATCTCAAGAATGATCTTAGACTCTGTGTTCTTAATTTACCTTCAGGCAGACTCACCACAGAATAATGTGGCATTCATCACATTATATCAGCCTTTGTTAGGAAGGAAAGAATCTAATTACATTTTTTAAACTATCACACTTGTATTCCTGCAGAGGATACTGGAATAAATTACTATTTTTGCTGTCCATGAACATGTTTTTTGCATGTAGAGCTAAGTGAGAAACAGCTGAATTCACTTTGTATGTATTGTATTTTGCACTTTTTGAAACGGTTCTCACATAAAGACATTATGTTTGCCTCTTTGTTTTTTTTTGTATATTCTTTTTATGGAGTATTTTTGTCGGCTCTAGTGGCCTCATTTTTGAAGGTAGGCAGACAGGAAGGTGGGCATTGAGAGAGGGGGAAGACATGCGGTAAATGACGCACGGTTGGGAGTCGAGCCGGCGACAGCCGCGGTACGTGGGGTGTGCCTTATCCCCTTGCGCCACCACGGCACACCCCCCTCTTTGTTTTTAAAATGAACATTTATTTGAGTTAATGCAAAATCCAGAGAAAACATTGTTAGGCTATTTGGTGAGTAAGTAGTGGCTAAATCTTAGTAAAGAGACAGCTAGCGAGCATTACACCTTTTTTTTGTTTGTCATTGATGTATTAAATCTACATGTTGGCTATTACTGTCACTCAGTGATACCCGAAGTATTTTATATGAAGTATTGCAGAGTATGTTCATTACATTACCTTGTTAGATGCTAAAAGGAGCTCAATGTGTTTGCCTCATCTTTTCTATATCACAACATCACACATTGAGAGCAAAAGTACCACATTACCCTCAGTCCAAGATTGCCAGGTAACACAGACTTTGGTCTTTGGGAAGATCAGTTTGTTGTTTTTTGTTTTGGTTTCATTTTTGATGCATGGTAGGGAGGATAACTACAATTTTTAGTTTTACACGTAGATGTTTTTGAGGTTTACTCTTATTTTCTCTCTTTTATTTTTCAACTGCAGTTGCTCTCGTGTTGCTATTTTACAATGGTACACCAGATATGACATGACAGTGTTTAGCAGATAGCGAACATGTCATTCATCATACACTCATGAAAATGGTTTTTGGTACAGCCTTTCAATTAGGCATGCAAGTGTACCAAACAAATACAGGATCGTTTTAAAACTGAAGACATGCTGAACGGTCACTATCCAGTAAGTGACACTTGTACATGTGTGTTATTTGTTAATTTAGATCTTGTATTCTATTTTGCAAAATGTTAAGTTTGTGCAATGGAAACTGCATTGAATATTCATATAATGAAAATTGAAACAATTTTTTTAAACTTGTTTTGTTACACCTCTAGTAATTCTGCTTGCCACATAATTTACCAAAAGCATTTTTCTGTTAACGCAGCACCGCAGCTTGCGTCATAAAGTAAAATTCTGAACCTTAACTTCTTAGACAACCTCTTCTTAAATTAAAGTCGAACAGTTAATGAAGAGTCTAACTTCTCCAAGGTTTAGCAGGAGGAGAAACACTGTGGGGTGGACATTAATTATAAATCAAGACACCTGAAGGTCAGGGTCTTGCCAGTTTGTGTTCATGGTAAGGACAGGAGTAGACTGAACTCTGTTAAATTAATTTGACCTTTCACTCTGATGAGGGCACAAAGTGATCTGAACTCTGAGTTTCTGCACTGTAAATGATTAATTGTCTATGGGTAAAGTTTCTATTAGAGACTGTCCTATGCCTTCAGTTTCCACAGACAAATTGGTTCCTGGTGATGTTGGAAATACTTTAACGATTCTTTACAATTATGTGGAACCATACAATTACATACAGTCTACTTGATGTCTACTTCACATTTTAGGATGTTGTGACCACATGCAAAAATGTGTTTTAGGACTGAGTAGGATATATATATATATATATATATATATATATATATATATATATAAATTCCCTTCTCTCCCTCCGTGGGTGGTCTCTTTCAGCCTCTGAGCTCGGGTCCTTTACCAGAGGCCTGGGAGCGTGAGGGT
>CAEGAF010034464.1:0-42793 GCA_903067075.1 Micropoecilia bifurca | reverse complement strand
AGTTACCAAGGGACCAGCAGCACCTATACATTTAAAGCCGTGGGTGTCGGTGGAAGAGAGACAGAGGCTGCGGCGCATCCTGTTGGTTGGTCTGTGCTAACCAGAAAGCAGTTGGGCACAATTTCGCAACACCAAAACCGTGAGTGAAACAATGACTAGTGCAGATGCTATATAAAGTACTTGACCAATTTTTTATTATTAGACATCCATATTTATAACGAACGTTCAATACCAGACGGGTGGCAACATAACTATGGCGTCTTTTCTATGCGCCTTATAATGCGGTGCGCCTTATATATGGAAAAGGTTTAAAAATAGGCTGTTCATTGAAGGTGCGCCTTATAATCCAGTGCGCCTTATAGTGCGGAAAATACGGTACCTGAAAAATAAGGCAATAAGGAATACGAATTTCAAACTGCCATACTGTCTGGGGTAAAGTTTAGTCAAATACCTAAAGATCAGCTTAAAGAGTTCACATAGCCTATAAAGTCATTTTGTTTATCAAAAGAGTCAGAGTGGTGTGAGGTAAAAGAGCACTGACTTTTGGTTGCCCTTGAGGCCTGATACACATAAAATAATTTTCCTCAACATCACCAGTAAATCTGTTTTAATTTTGACCAGAACCACTTTAAAAGAACCGTTAAAGCGGATTAATCAAGCCGGTCCTGTTTAATGTCTCCCGTTAATTAGTTTGTCAGCAGTGTTTTAATATTGCCTAATGACTTCATATTTCACCAATGACATTCAAGGGGTGTTAAAAGAGGAGAAATGGTCCATTCAGGCCTCAGTTCTTTCACTTAAGGCGCCCTCAGTGAATAAGACAAGGTCAGGGAGGCCTAGACTTTAGGGAGAGATAGATTATCAGGGGAAGGGGGAAGGAGAAATCCCATAGAGGAAGCTTTCTCCTCTCTAAAAAAGCATGACGGGCACAATGTGATACAGTTAGAACAATACACTGCTCCAGGGATTTATGATACAGCTTAAGGCAGCCACACTGTATAGGATGACAGGATAACTTCACAGTACACAAAAATACTAAGACCAGGGATTCATGCTTCCTTGCTTCGACAGTTTTCATTTACTCTCCAGCAAACTGTTGTAGCAACAATTATAAAACAAATTCAGACTGATTATTGTACTTTAAACGCAATGGAAGTTGGGTCCCTTTGATCACAATCAGCACTTTCTAAAGGTTTCTGAGCAAGAGCAAAGAAATCAGCAATCGTAAAGTTGCGGCTCACAATATTGAGGACACGGCGTTTCCTCTGTGATGAAAATCCTATGTTAAACAAAATGCTCAATGGAGGCTAATAGATCCCCCAACAAGTCCATGCACCGCTTCTAAAATGCTTTGTTTGGCAAATCAATTTTCCCATAACCCGGTGAGGAGAAAAGTGATGCGGATTGATCGCACCCCCCTCGACTTTGTTTCCAGAAAATTGTTTGATGGCTGGATAGATTAATTGGTATGACATTTCAAAGCCCTCTCTTGGCTTTCAGCATCTAAGCCTCAGTGTGGCAATCGAACCACGGTCTAATTGTCTCCTATGTAATACCTCAATTCTTAAATTAGAGATGGTTCCTCTATGAACTATTCCTTGTATAAAAGCTAATGCAATCACTGTGCTCAATCAGAAATGGGTTAGCAGAGGGGTGATGCAGGGCTGATAAGGCAGGGTGCATAAAAGGACATCACCTAAACTGCTGCGCCAGCACTCTCTTCACTTTAGATGTGGAATATACAAATCAGATAAAGGCAGACAACAGGCATCCATTGTGGTTTAAATGTGAATCAGTGTGAGGAGGCTTGTTTACATCACTAAAGCTGGTGAGAAAGTAAAGGAAAAAAAATACTCCACTCAAGTCAGTGCTTAATAATGGCTGGTTGAGTATACTTTAGCTCCTGGACTCTGACTCTGACCTGATACCACGATGTCGATGTCAAACTTTAGCAGTGCACCCAACCAGAATAGACGAGTAAATCAAAGGTTTCAAATTAATATTTTTTGATATTGCATTTTTTTAAGATATTTGTCAGATTTTACTTTGAGCTACACAATAAGAAGCATGGCTCAATAATTAAAGTGCAAAATGTTGATGAGGTTTCAGATGAGTTTTTTCTGTTATAAGAAGGCATAAAGTAAAAACAAACACAATTGACAATTTTGGTTTCTTTGAACTGAAGTAACAGAAAGTTGATCTTTTTATTGCAGTTATTTTAAGGGTGTTATAACATTCATAATACCACATTTCTACCATTTTTTTCTCTGAATAATCCATCTAGAAGTGTGATTTTAAGAAGGCCAGATGATTGAGTTAACACAGAAGACTGATTCTGAATTGATATAAAAAATACCAGATCAATGGACCAGAGAGAAAAGATATTTAATAAAATAAACTACTGATGTTTCTTTACTTTGGGTCAGTGCTTTCAAACACTGACCCAAAATGGTTACAAAAGGAGGTTGTATTACATTTTTATCCATTGAATAATTATTCAGAAGTGCTAATAAACTTATTTTTTACTGTTTTAAATACAATGCAGGGATATTGGATTCTGAGGCTGCTAATCAAGCGGAGCACTTATTTAATTTCTTGAATCAGACCTGATTATTTTTGTTGCAAAAACACAACCACTGAGATTTGGTTTTCTATGGCTAAAAGTGTTGCTATTCCTTATATTTTTTCTTCATA
Organism: Micropoecilia bifurca; assembly: GCA_903067075.1. Taxonomy (NCBI): domain Eukaryota; kingdom Metazoa; phylum Chordata; class Actinopteri; order Cyprinodontiformes; family Poeciliidae; genus Micropoecilia; species Micropoecilia bifurca. The sequence goes on along the minus strand of CAEGAF010034464.1, from coordinate 40,099 downwards.
AAGCATTACAACATTTCCCCCCCCCCAAACAAGTCAGAGTAACGGTGCAGCTTTCGCCCTCCACATTCCATCAACGTTTGTTTACCATTCAAAATGACTAATTGCCCTCTCTTGAGTTCCACATTGTGGGCCGGTCTCCTCACAGAGAAAGCTGCTCAGAAGCCATCCTCCCTTCATTTGCCGCGCCTCCCTATCACCCCAACACACCCACTTGCCTTTGAAAACTGTAATTGAATGGGTTTGTATGTCGTCAAATTGATTAATCATATTAATTTGGACTTGTTAGTGGGACGGTTGAGAGCGATGACAATTAGATTAATGAAATTAGTTAATTCTTCTTCTCATGCCATACTCACAATTTTTTTTAAAAATGAATAAAAAAAAGGAGTCTGTTATGACAAAATCAGCAATCAAGATTTCGCTGCTAATTGAATGTCTTCCTTTATTAATGATAGGTTTATAAAAAAAGACCTTGAGGACGGGTTATTAATTGATTAATCAAAATTCTTCAAATTATGCAGAGTATACAAATTAGGAGTCGGAAAACTTGATTATGAAGAATACACTGCCAATTTTTTTTTCTTCACTTTATATATTGCCATTTGTTACCATAATCTCAAGAAAATGCATATTTTAATACTTATATATATTAGTCCTGCGTTTTGTATATTGCAGTGCATAACAAAAACAGCAGTGATGTCAATTAGTGAACACTGCAGAAGACAGACATTAAAAGAACTGTTCATTGTTTTGCCATTCTGAGACTCACCAAAGTTTCCAGTGAAGACGTCCTGATTGCAGATCAGCTCAGTGTAGAGTAACATGTCCCAGCAGAACCTCAACCACACATTCATCATGCCTGTTACCGCAGCGAAACAACAACGGTCCACATAAATATATGTAAATACAGGTAAACGGAATGTGAGATCCTTCAAAACGATAGAGCTTTGAATTTCATTATGCAACAAGCTGTCTGTTTATTATTAACGATCCCCATGAAAAAGGAGTGATTGTTTGATACGATAAAGATGAAATGCTATAGTTTATGCCACCGTGAATCTGATTGGAACGTCCCCACTAATAGAAAGGCTGATAAGAGCATTTATATCTATTTGCTTTATGTCATAAAAGGAAGTGGGCTGTAAGATTAATATGAGCAGCTGCCTGGCTCTGGGTCCAGTAGATTGGTTTGCTCCCTATAGCTTACAGGTGTGGTAATAGGTTGGTTTATGCTCTCAAATGTGCTCTGTCACACAAGTAAGATAAGTAGAATTATGACTAGCACGTTCCTCATTCACAAAGTGTTATATTCGATATGCACGCTGTGTAAATGTGGGTGAATAATGCTTTTGTTTTCTCTATAAATTTACCTAGACGACAAGATGCTATCTGGTAACTTGCCCTATAGAAAAGTGCTAGAAATGGTGGGTTTCCACATTTAAAAAAACATATAAATCTTGCTCATACTGATGCTGCAGGAATGAATTACACCAAGACTTCACTTATTCAGTTGTTGCATTGGGTCAGCATTTTTATGTAGCCGAGTTTATTCCTTCTGGGAATTGTTGCAAGTGAAACACACCCATAAAAAGGCAACACCATAGATTCTACTGTGAATAGTCTATCTTGGGGATTCTTGCTGTATCTGTTAAAAAATGATCGGTATAGAAATAAAAATTCAAGATGACTGATTAATTCTTAATATTTTTGTGATTCAGTTGAGGAAATTCTTGATTTAGTGGGAAAAGAACAAACTCCATGGATGTTTGCAAGTGTTAAACTTTAAAAAAGGGTCAAGATTTCTAACATACTGTATCCTATCTTGTGTCTATCAAATGCCTTACGTCCCTTATTCTTTTTGAAACCTTTTGGATGTTTCTGTTCCAAGATAAAACCTGGCAAGTTCTTCAGTTTTTCTGTCATCCATCAGTAAAATCTCCCCAGTAGTTTTGTGAAGCCTGAGTCTGTTTTTTAGTTGACAAATGTATTGAAACAACTTCATCCCTCAGATGAAGTCAATTACATTTTTTTAAGCCGTGCATCTTGATAATGATAATAATAGTGTCTAAGGTTATTTTTAATTTATGTTTTCTACCTGAGGTTTAAAAAAACCTTCCAGTTTCAAATTGGAATGAAAGCTCTAACCAAATCTTAATGTGGTTCAAAATAATATAGACCTGTAACAACTTGAATAACCTTCAGGGATGGAGTTGGGAAACTAAATATAGCTCATTCTGAACTGTAAACCATTGTATTCTTGAGTATAATGTGATCAAAAGACATGTTTTACAATGTTTTAAGTCTTTTTTTACACAAGGGATAAGAGACAAAATAAACAGATATTCTTTGGCTGTAATCTGGAGTTCCTCAAGGATCCTTTCTGAACTCTGTTATTTCTTTATTTGACATGTAGGTAGATGCCCTTAGCAATAAAAGTAAAAAATCAAACAAACCCCCCCCCAAAACTTTAGCTTTTATTAAATTGGTGAATTAAAAGTATTTTAAACTGATTTTAAGTAAATATGATTTGAATCGGTGACTTTGCCCCCCTTTGGCTTTCCATAAAGAGTTTTGTGTGTCTTTTAACAGTTTTAACAAAGTTTATTAAAAACATCACTATATTAAACACATTTCGGACTAAAAATACAGTGAAATAATTATTTAGATTAAGTGGTAATTTTAACATCCATTCATTCATTTTCTTTACACCCTTGTCCCTTGATGGGGTCAGGAGGGTTGCTGGTTCCCATCTGCAGCTAAGGTTCTGGGTGAGAGGCCGGGTCACCAGTCTGTCGCAGGGCAACACACAGGACAAACAACCATGCACACATACATTCACACCTAGGGACAATTTAGACAGACCAATTAACCGAACAGTTATGTTTTTGGACTGTGGGAGGAAATCGGAGTACCCAGAGAAAACCCATGCATACACAGAGAGAACATGCAAACTCCATGCAGAAAGACCAGGGCCAGGAATTGAACTCAGAACCTTCTTGCTGCAAGGCAACAGCTCTACCAACTGTGCCACTGTGCAGCCTAATTTTGACATTATCAACAGAAATATGTATTTGTGCAATCATTGAACAGTTTTTTTCTGGAAAAAATGGAGGCCCAAAGTCGTCACCTTCGTTAACACTACAAAGAAAATGTTGAGTATTTGTCACAGTTTTGTGACAAATTAGCCACTTGATTTTAGACTTGATCAAATGCTGCTGCTACAGCAGCTGCAGCTGGAGGCTGGCTGTGGTCAAGCCATCCTCATCTGCAGGATGCATCGTCTCTATTTACACAGTCCATCCTTTTTAAACTGCGTTATTGATCTTGACCTAGGTCACGCAGGCTTGGCATCAATGCGGGGGACAAGGATTGAGGTTTTGCAAATTGGAGAGAAAGGGCAGAGAAACTAAACCCAGAGGAAGAGGAAGCAGTTTAGAGTCATGTTTTTCTTAATCAGCATTTCCCTCAGATTCAAAAGTTTTATATCAGCATGAAAGCTCATATTTGAGATTTAAACCAAAACAAAACAACAAAACTCTTCCTCCTGGACTTTGAAGGAGTCATTATTATTTTTCTTAGAATTCATATTTTTATTTTATGTTACATTTCACATCTAACAAGTCAAACTTCCATGTGTTGTTTTAGTAGCCTGTTGCCGTAGCTATTTCAATCTCCACATACTGTGTAAGTACTTCAGCCAAACCAGTAAACCAAATGAAATGAAAAAAAAAGTAAAAGCAATTGACGCAAAATTAGCACATCAAATCCAGGAAGTTTTAATACGTCTTATTTGAATAAATGAGTGAGAGTTATACCACATGAGTTACATACAACTCTTCCTGTTGCTCTGTGTTTCACACATTGTTGCCATGACCTCCCCTCCCGCTCTTGTCTTTGAGCTGTAATTCAAACTTCCCACTGAAGCAGCAGCAGCATCTCTAGAGCGTTCGGAAAACAAAACATGTCCTTTCTGGCTTAAATGAGATTGAGGGGGGCTTTAAGATTGGGCTTAATTGTTGTCTTTTCCACTGTTTAATTACAAAAACACCAAAGCGCTGCCATTGTGGCTCTCTAATTCCTCCGTGTTACGCTAATTATGTGGCGCTAATGGAGGTTTTACTGTTGCAGCGTCACACTCATTAACTTAGCGGTGACACTGCCCTTAATTGGGTAAGAGGCCATTGAGACAAACTTCTGAGATTACGTCACTTGTTTATGTAAAGACTAGTGGAAAAGAGTATTAACGTTGTTTTTTTTTCTTTGCACAATCCATAGTGCGCCTTTCTCAATGGTAAATTTTCACAACAGTGCTTTCTTCTATAAACAAGCCGGGTACCTGAAGATCTCTGAAGAACTGTGTGAGATCATAATAAGGACCCGGTGTCCAATTAGTGTCATTTGAATGGCATGTTCTCTTGTGATTCCCATTTTAAAGACCAACAAATAAGAATTGGACCTATCTCCAGCGGTCCTGGGGTGAGGTACAGGGATTAGTTGCCAGTCCATCACAGAGAACTCAAAATAGATCTAAAAACAGAGCTAGATTAGAGCGACAGACATGTACACAGACTGGATGGGAAAAGAGCATCTGATGCCAGCTTTGTTGTTCAGCTGCAAATAAACAGAGAGGCGTATCACTTGAATCAATGTTTAAAATATATAAAATCAATTAAAACTGAAATTTGCTGTACTTTCTTGAATTTGTTTACATTTTCTTTGCAACAATTTTTTTAGTCTATTTTAATAGACTAAAAAATAGTCTATGTCTTTAGTCTATGTTAAAATGATGGGAGGAACAGAGCTCTGTGAGATGTTCAGTGTTTGGGATTACTTCAAACTTTACACATACAAATGTTCTATTTCCTATTTTTGTCTGTGAAGACATTTCAAAAGCACATATCCTTTTCATTCCACTTCACATTTAGTTATTATTTTGTGTCAGTATGTTACAAAAATTCACTGATGTTTGATATTGTGTGAAAAGTAAAACTTCAACGGTTATACAGATATTTCTTCAAAGCACTGTAAGTATTCTGGCAACAGAAAAAAAAAATTAGTCACACACAAAAAATAAATATCTAAACCAAATTCATTTTAGGCTCGAACAAACTACAGTTCCTGCACTGAATGCGTATCGTGAAGAAAATCCAAATAATTCATATTTTAGAAAATCCAGCAGCCTTTTTTCAGGTTTAATGATATTAACATAAAATCAACCTCCACTTAGCATAAGCAAAGAGAGAAAACAGACCACCACTGTTTTCCAATCTCCAGTATTCCTGCTCCCATATACCCACACATGCCCTCAATTACCCTACGAGCACCGCATGTGCAACATCATTAATAAGATCCACTAATAATGGTGGCGAGCTCCATTGGCCGTGAGTGAGATTTGACTAATTACTGTAATTGTATTGGAGTCATGCTCATTAAATATGAAAATTGTGTTCTGTGAAATGAAAGCAGCTTCATGATCACTCTTGTACAGGCGAGAAATAAATTAGAGAACAGTTTCTCGCTGTGCAATTAACCACAGCTACCTGCCACGCCCGCCAATCTGCTAACGCAGTGAGTGAGTGTGTGTGTGTGTTTGTCTGTGTGTGTGTGTCATGTTTTAGGATACATTTTCCATGGATATTTGCCCTTACTTGTTGATTGTATTTGCTCACGCCGTATGCATAATCTTCTCACCCATAAAATGTGAAAATATTTTTTTATAGAGCTCATAATTGCAGTTGAAATAATTTCCCCCTAGCTTGCTTCTGCTTCACAATCAGCACAACAAATTATTTACAATGTAATTATTTTGTATCACGTCCGAGAATGTGGAAGTGCTTTCATTTCGGTTTGCTCAAGTGTGCAATTAGTAAACCCACAATTTCTTCCTTTCGCATAACAAGTTGAATAACTTTTGTTCATTTTTCTCTTTATCATCCCAGGGGATTTTTTTTTGAGTAGCTGAAGGGACTGCAGAGTGCGGATGACAGTATCCAGAAGGAGATAAGTCCTGCTACATGACTGAGCTCCTATGGCCTTGGCTTGCTTCTGTTCACTAAAGTAAGAAAAAAAATAAAATCTTGCAATGCAAATGTGGTGTTTAGCTTTGGCGCGCAATAACAAAACTGTGTCACAGTCGAGATGCTTCAGTGAAAAAGCCCTGATTTTGTCTGAGGAGATATAGAGGTGAGCAGAGGCAGGTAAACAAAGCATAATGTGGAGGTCAAATGCTAATGAGCGCTCCATTTGTGGCGTGTGCTCACTCTAAAGGCAGAGGAAGACTATCGGAGGTGCCCAGATGCAATAAATCATACAAATAAATAATATATTTTAAGTTTAAGGTAAGACTTTGTTGTGTTTATTGGCCTTCTGAAATGAATTCATGGCTAAGTGCTGATTTCCCCTCATGAGGCCTTATTAAAATGTTCCATTTTCAACCCATTTACATATTTTGCATGTAAAAGTTGCAGACTTTAACTTTTGAAATCTCAATCTTCTAAGATGGTTTTAAATAACAAAGCATTGCACAAGTTTGACAATTATTATAATGAAATGTATAAGCAGATAAATAAATGAATATGGAATCTGAAAACAAAGCAAAAAATATAAAAGAACCTGAACCAAAGAGAAGAAAGAATGGAAAGACACAAGGAAAGAAAGATGAAATAAAGTAATGAGAGAAAAGAAGGAATGACAGCAAAGTAAAGTCAGAAAGTAAGGAATAACACATAAAACAAAAGAATGAAAAACAGAGAAGTAGGAAGAAAATAAGGCAAAAAGGGAAAAAAGGTTGTGAGGAAAAAACCCCAGTGAATCCATATTCCATATAACTGTATGCTATTACAGATTGCATACAAACCCCGCAACGAGGAAAGTCCGTTCTTTTCAGTCCTGTAACATCGTACCGTAACTCACCATCTGCTCAACGGTCAATAGACCATTCAGAACCCTGTTAAGTACTGTAACTTGCTGTAGCAGAGATACAGGCTGTGTGATTTGAACAGATGCGATGCCTTTGGGGGGTTTGCAGCTGTTCAAGGGTCTTAGATACCCACAGCTGCCCCCTCTATGTCTCAGACTCCAGCGACAGAAAAGAATGACTGATGAGGTGAGGAAAAATAGGGGGGGGAAAGAAGGTTGAAAACACTGCTATCTGATCATCTACGCTTTCCCCTCAGTTATTATTGCCGCCTATAGATGGTGCTCAACTCCTTTAAGAAGAAGCAGCAGCTGTTAGCAGGGACGTTCATCAGCAAGTGCCACAGGCTGCGCAGCGGTGGGGTTAGGAATGAGCTGTGGAAAAAGGGAACCTTACCTGTCCTTGAGCCGGACTAGAGCAGGGGAAAAAAAAAGAGTAGATTCAGCATGTAAGCACCCTGAAGCCAGGAGCCATAAATCATGACCTTCTTCAATTTACACAGTGAGCATATTGATGGTTTCCTATCTCCTTCAGTCACTTTCACCTGGTTACATCGTCTAAGACAACACCACTTCGAATAACCATGACTGACACTTTAAGGCCTATTCTCGGGGGACTCGCACCTCGGCCGATGAATAATCCTCGTGTGAGCCAAAGGATGAAATGTGAGTATACAGAAAGAGTGTCTGAAGCCGCTTGGGCCGGCACAAGGTTGCATTTAGGAGTGCGATAATAGATTTACTGTGTGTGGCATCAGGAATGGGTGATTAACAGACCAGAGCTTGCCAACGGGCCTGACAGTAAGCTGCATTTTAAAGAGAATGAAACTGGGTTTTATGAGATGGAAAGTCAGGAGGACAGTGGGCCATGCCCTCATTCCCCTCTGTGTGACAGAAGAAAAGAGGAAAATCATCTTATCACACAAGTTAAAGAGACTTTTTTTATCAAGTGCTTTTGATTTAGTAGTTTTGGGCTGTTTGGGCCAGATGTTGATTTTTGAAGGGTAGGGAGGATGAAATAATGCACTCTACTGCACTTTAACAACTAATGATTTTAATTCAGTTTCAAGATCCTGTGACATCAAAAAGATGAAATATTCCATTGGAGATTGCTCAGAAATAGTTATTCTCTTGAAAAGGTGTCCTGATCTGTTATATATTTTTTTAAAAAAGTCTTATTGTTGTAATTAAGGCAATGCAGATTAAACAACATCGCCAATTTTAGTGGAGCACTTTATTCTTTAATTTTATTTGCTATGGCAGCAATCATCACAATTCTCATTATTAATATGGAGTCCCATTCTACTATATTAATTGTCCCTAAAAGATAAAAAATTGGCAAAGTTTTTGTTTATGTCAATTTTCCGTTGAGGTTTTTTTTTTCTCAATCCGGACATCGTGAGTGATTTTGTTTAGGGGAATGCTTTGTGGCAGGCTGATTAAACACAGACTTGCTCACCCAGCCCCCCCCCCCCCACCCCACCCACCCCCTCGCTCACCCCTTATATTGGCTGGAGTTGAAAGGCCAGTAAATGAAATGACTTCCACAGGATTGCACCACAAAGGACGGGAGTGTGTCAGATGTGCATTCAGCCAGCGTTGTAGCCAACGGAAGGTCAATCGGGACACGGAGTAGACAGCCACCCAACCGTCGGTCTGGGGCAGGAGGATGCCGTTACACCCTGAGGCACCATCTTGCCAACCGCGCAGGCGAACACAGATGCCTGTTCATATATGTGAAAATAATTGGTCACCTTTCAGATTGTTTGAGATGACAACAAAGTGTGAAATCAACAGATTTTTTCACACTGGTGGGTGCTTTCTTTAAAATCCACTGACTGCATTATTAAGAGCCATTTTCCTCATATGAAAGCTGCTTTCAGAGGTGTGTGTCTTACTGTAATTTATTACACCTACTGCGGTTTATTTAAAATGTTTACCGTGAAACTACACTCTTTTCACTCAAGTCCCAACAGTATTTAAAAGACCTGTATACGCAGCAGAAAACACTGACCTCATGTTCCACTTCTAACGTGTTCGGACACATGGACATCAGAATTTGTAATTTATGGAAAAGAATAAATTAGGATCCTCCCAGATTGCGTAACAATTGAGCACATGGTGACATAAATCAGCATTTCTGGGAAAGTTTGAAATATTTAAATCTCAGAAATTCAGTTGGTGTGGTTTTGAGTGTTGAAGTGAAAAGCTACAGTAAGAACTTTGAGAGTGTCAAAATGAACACCTTAGCACAAAATGTAAAAAAAAAAAAAGCACAAAAAAGCTAACATATCACAGACATGAATTAGTTTTTGCTACACTTGATATGAAAGGTGTGTAAGGACAATTTTCATTCAGTGGGAGATGTGCAAAAAAGAAATCATTGGCCTGTAAGAAAAACATTGAAGCCAGACGGAAGACTAATAGGGACAGCGTAGACGAAGACCATGACTTCGTATCATTCTTTTTAACAGATGAGTCTAAAGTTTTGCTATTTGGAAACCAAAACAGAGAAGATGAGCAGAGCGAGAAATGGCTGAGTTCCTCCAGCAGAACCTGACTAGTTAACCATCACCATTAATGTCTGAATTAATCCGAGAGTGTTTGAGGGAAATGTGAGACACTATGAAAAAAAAACAAAAAACATGATAGCTGAGAGTAATTATTTCTGAGCAATTTCTCTTGATTACGTATAACTTGATTTCTGGATCAATTTGAGTGGACTACTTTGTGGTTACAGACGTGTATGTCTGATCCATTTCTTTCCTTGTGTTGTTTTCAGTGGCTTTGTTGCTTATAAAAAATGTAATCAATCAACCAGTTTGATAAAAACACGTGTCTGTGGAGGATCCTCAGTTTTTTTTAAACGAAATTCTTCCTGTACAGGAGAATGAATGTTTTTCCCTATTCTTTAAATGAAAAGATCACAAAACCACAATTTCATAAATTGAGTTTTTTATTGTCACTGTACATTCAGTGCATTGTTAGATCTGGCTGCCCTACTCCCCCACAAAAGCATTTATTTACACATGGATACAGTAGGCATAAATACAACAAACAAAACATGAAAATGCCACACAGTCCTGTCCAGTGAATCCCAGCTGTGTTTTGGCTGCTTTCCATTTTTTCCCCCATTTTCTTTTCTTCACAGAACAGTGCACATAGTTAGCCTGTCCCCCCTTCAAGCATGAAGAAAGTTTGTAATTACAATGAACCAACGCTCCCTTTTAACTTGATTCATATATCACAAATGCAAACATATTGCTTTTGAAGAGGGAGAGAAACCTCTTGGGTAATCACTAGTCTGTGCTGCGCACACCTAGCAGGTTCCTCTTTACACCGTGGAACAGATCGGCCGGGGAGGTTCCTCCATGTTTTATGTAAATCTCGTCATCTCAGAGTGCATGGAGATGAGGTAAGTCCACAAATGGAGCAACGAATAAGTAGCTTTCCTCGGAGGAATGTGTGCCTCCTCCCCCCACCACCAATTGCGGTAACTTCATCTACATTTTTTTTAATACCCAGCCGGTGATGTCACTTTATTTCTGTGCCACTGACTCCCAGGAGAATCCCATGGCCCGCTTCCAAGCCCAGTGTAATTTTCAAAATATGAATTGAGGTATAAGGTCTAGACGACTTTAGTCGCCGTTCGTCCTGCTTTGCTGATAACCAAAAACACACGGAGAAACCGAGAGACAAAAAAAAAACATACAGAAAAAACAATCTCGTCTTAAAACAACCACATTATTCACTTGAAACAGAGACTTGTATAATACATTGGGCTGTAAATATGTTCCTAATCCTCAAGAGAATACATTAAAGTGACAAACCGAACACGTGATCCTAGTCACATCAATGCACAGCAGAATACAGTATAATACAGTGAATTGCACGATGCACTTATATAGTATGTTCAAGTTGTAAACAAAGCACAACTACAAGTCAGTCTGATGCTCCAAACATAAGGAGCACAGGTGGCTGTACTGCCTTGCATAGCCCAGTGATCGCTGCTGCTCTGTTAGGAAACTACTGTAGATACCCATGAAATCGCCTTTTGTAGAGACTTAGACGAAAAAGTCTCCCCACCATCAGCTAAAATCAAACGCCTCTCGTCCCCAGAGTAGAGCCAAAGCAGAAATTTAATTGCTCCATTTCTTTTGAGAATTTCAAGCTTAGGATACAATTAGAATTAATTGGATATTGTTGAACCGTTTTAGATATCTGAACATAAATTAGGCATTTAATAAAAATAAAAAAAAATTTATCACATTAATTTGTGAGTGGGGAAAATTTAAAATGACCTTTTTTTTCTCTCAGTTAAGTCACAACAGGTTTAAAGGTTCTCCTTGTAACAAAAACAACAGGAACTGGGGCTGGGGCTGTAATTTATCCCATTAGCATTAAAAAGAAAAATAATTATACTCTCGTGTCCTAATTACACTTCAGTCTTTCTCTTATGTTAACCAAGATGTGCGCCTTCTTCGCTATCACAAACCTAAGAGTAAATGAACACAACAGAATTGAACCCATGATTATTATGACGTGAATAAAATATTTACGTGAAAACAGCTCATCATTTCATAAACGTAGTTGTGTGAGTTGTGTTTCTGCTTTGGTTTGATACTAATCAGAGGTAATAAATCCCTCATTTCACTTGGGGATGGATTAGCTGGCTAACAATTGGGGAGATGCACCATGGAAACTATTCTCATCAGCGCACGGTTAAAATTATCTATGCATTATATTCTAGTTAATTAATATGGTGTCTCTGGTAGAGCCTCAGAGTTTCTAGTTGCTTATGCTTCCATTGCTTTTGGGCGAAGCTAATGGCACTTGACTTTTTAAAAGACACCACAGCCTTTGTATGAAATTTATATTTTTCTCACTAAATCCCTACAAGCTGCTGAGTAACCTGTCCTCTTATTGTTGACACATGTTGGTGAAATGTTCCTTCTTACCTGCTTAGATTAACAAAACTGTAAGAAATATGTTATCAATTGAGGCAATATTATGATATGCTTGGTACTGTCTATAAATAATTTAGTCAACTCATGTCAGTTTGCCTCTTCACCAGTTCATATTTCCATTTTTAACAACTTTTTACCATTTCCTTTCACCCTACTGACACTCCCTAAAGCTCATTTCATTTCTCTTTGTAGATAAGTAGCTGAATGTTAGGTAGACAAATTTGGGACATAAATAAAGTTAAAATAAAAATAGACATGTCGTAAATCAGCAAGAACAATAGTTACATGTATTTTATTTATTTTATGTTTACTTAAAATGAATTTATTTTTTATTTATTTTATTCTCATCCAATTCAACTTAACTTTATCTAATGATTAAAGTCTAATAACTATGATTCCCTTCTTAGTTTATTGGAATTACTCCAAATTTATTTATAGTTTATGCAAAATTACTTTGAATCCTTTATTTTCTACGTTTATCCAAAACATCCACAAGTCAGTTGTTACAAGATATTTTCTAGATCAAAATAAGTCATATATACAAATAATAAAACTGTAAAACTGGTGAAGACGCAAAATGAACAGTATCCTTTGGTAACAAGTTTGCATCTGGCAGATCTTACGCTCTTAAAACTTATCATTAATTGTAGAATATACTTATGTTTCACTTTAAGTGTTGGTTCTGAATGTTTAGCACCGCCATTAAAACACAAATATGCTAAATGTCAGTGATCTGTAATGACGCACACTACATTGTTACAGTTACAATGAGGTACCATATCTTGTGTTTTCCAAAATGATTAAAATATTCAAACTTAGATGTGACTTAAAAAATTACAAGAAAGTGTAAGTCTCTTCAAGGTTTAAGCTGAACTTCAACATTTTACCTTGTGACCCACATTTGGAGAGAAAATAAGTCTTATATTATAACAATAGGCAAAAAATTACTTTGGCTGTGAAAATCCCTTCAACCAAAAAGTAGAGTATCAATTATTAATGCTGCTGATAATGTATTCTTATTTAGTTATGAATCTGCAAGAATTTCATGAGGTGTCTGATTTCCGTTGGGATTCAAGGAAGACATTATAAGCTAAATAAAATCCCCAAGACCACTGGTTGTTGTAAAATTGCAACCCCGCTGCCCCAAAAAAACACAAAATAAAACAACAACAAAAACAAACAAACCCCCCACCCAAAAAAAACAAAAACAAAACAAAACAAACCAAAGCAACAACAAAAACAAATCAACAACCCCCCCAGAAAAGTTAAGAAGTCTAGCCGCTGAATGTTTTATTTGGATACTAATTCCAGGATTTACTAAACAAACGTGACTTTCCTTGAATTTGCCATATTATCTAAGCTAAAAAAACAATTCAGATTAATAGAAGTTTGAGTGAGAACACACTTTCTCCTCAATGAATAAAAAAGTATTGAAGTAAAATAATTACTTGCACAGAAGACCAAATGTAATAAGTTTGCCATCTTGATGTTTGGTAGCTTCTCTGATAGCTTCTGCAAAATATTAGCCTCATCAGATGATGGCTAAAGAGCTTCAAGGCAAAATCAATATCAGTGACACCAAGTTTATAAGTTAAACAAATACAGATGGAACTAAAAATACAAAACTTCTATAAATAAATGGGACAAATTACAATGCTGTCTAAAATTAAAAGCCTTAAAAACTAACATAGCATCAAACAAGCACCTAAACTCCTCAAAAAGTTGGTATCTATAGAATGACCCTCCTGTTGTATCGGTTGATAATTACATGATTTTTAAAAAAACAAACCCAAAAAACACTTTCATGAGTACATGATATAGCTTATCATTGTTGAGTTGGTTTCACAGCATGTTTAGTTTCCAGTGTCAGCACAAAAAGAACGGGGAAGAAGTGCAGTTTCCTAAAAATAACTAAACAATAGCCAGTAGCCATTTTGCGTCACATTAATCATAAGTGCAAACATTTCTGCTGCGAATGAAATGTTCACTCGTTCTGTCACTAATTTTGTGGTGTTAACTAGTGATTATGAGAATACAGTGTGCATTTTGGAATATTTCCACAACACTGACAGGTTGCTCAAACATAGATTAACAGTTAACAGTAGCTTCAGTACACAAAAGTTATATTATTCATTAAAAGCTATGACGTTGTCATTGGTTTTCACGTACACTTATGCAACATTTTTCAGACTTGTAAGAAATATACAGTTTGAAAACTTTCAATTGGAAAGTTATGCTTGGATGAAATGCAGCTGGGTTTTATAAGTTTTAAATTATAATAGATCTTTTGTTTGGATTTTGTGAGAAAAGTGTAACATTTCCCTTACAAAAATAACTTCACGATCCTCCAAGAATTTTTGGCATATGTTGATGTTTTTTTCGATTTATAAAAAACCACTTAACTAATGAGGATTTAGAGTATATGAGCTAGAAGTTTTCAAAAAACTTGGGAATTCAGTACAATTTTCAAAAGAGGAGCACGGAATGCCTTTATGTTGTCTTTCCACCTCAGCAAACTTCAAAAATAGTAGCCTACTACTAGAGCGGTCTACTTGCTGACCAATTCCACTGTCTGCCCTTCAAACTCATAATAAAAAGCCAATTATTGATTCAAGTTCATGGCTATTTTAATCTCTCGTATCCACAAACTTGTGTGCAATAACTAAATTTGCAAAATCCTTCATAAATTTCAGAATTTCAAAACATTTTACAGTCATTAGGTGTGGCTGTAGCATTAGAATGCTAATATTGGCGTTTGATGAGTAATAAGCATCTCTGTCAACTCAGGGCACAGTGCACTAACATCAATTTAGTGAAGAGTTTAGTGTTAAACTGTTCATAATAAGCCTGTTGCATGTTCCTAATTTCCACTGCAATACAAAGTGGAAGAAATTCGAGTTTGAACATTTAAAACCTATTGCTAAATGATGAACTCTCATGCTGAAGTGGATAGTAATTTGAACGAGTGAACAATTCAGACACACCTTCACTTAGAAATGATAGCTGACTGACCTCTGTCATTTGACCAACCGATCGGATTAAAATATCAAGACAATGAAGCAACTATGAGGTAATTATGTGGAAGTGACGGTCTTGGATGATAAGTTCAGAAAGGATCTTAAACAATTCTCCCTTCCACCCGGTGAGGCTTCACAAAAATTTACAGTACGTGTAAATGAAGACCAGAGTCTATTGCTGGAACAAGTGAGATAAGAAAAGAGGAGAAACTGGAGCACAAAGTATGGCTACGTTACTGTACAGGTCTTTATATTATCACTTTTTCATTTTGAGATTAAAACAAAAATAAGAAACAAATTCACAGAAGACTCAAGTGATATAGAGCAATGGGCCTCTGGTTATAACAAGACCGCAGTTGCCTGATTTCTGTACACCTCTATATACATTATCATCATCCCGCTCATGTCAAATTTAACGTCACCCTCTTTAAAACTATTTAAAGTCTTATTTTTTTTTCTCTTTCAAGTTTTGCTATTATTTTAATAGGTAAAATGACTTCAGAGCCCAAGTGTCATCCTTTGGCTGTTAATTGGCACTCCACCTTTATTTCTCATGGGCCGTTGCTCGTCTCTGACTGAATGATGCAGCTGCTCCAGGTGTCAAGCTTTGGCCTCCAACATCTCGAGGAATAGTTTGTGCATGGGAACTTTGCCCTGCATTTTAATGCTGTAGAAGTGCTGAACAGCCTTTGTTGCGGTTTGACGGAGCAGAGGCAGGGTCATCAGCAGCTTGCCTGCGCGTCGGGGGTCCTCTGGGTGCTGGGACCCCTCGTAGTCCTGCAGAGCCTCATGCAGAGAGTCTTGGAGCCTTTGGACGGCTTCGACGCTCTCTATGTGCATGGAGTCTGGAGCAAGAGGAGGGGCGCGGAGAGAAAAGATGAAGAAAGAGGTACATTTGATGTGAGGAAGGGTCTAAATTTCATTAGAACATTTAGAGCAGCAGAATATTTGGGGGGTTAATTTGTTGAAATGTGCAACATTAAAGTTTCATTACAGTTCTGTAACTAAAGAAATCAAAAATGTAATGTTTGTCATGTTTTGTCATATTTTAAAGCTGTCATGTACACAAACACACCGACTTTAACCTTTCACACGTTTAGCATTTTTAAAAAGTGATCACACTTTAAAAAAAAAAAAAGTGATCACACTTTTTAAAAATGCCAGAGCTGGACTCAGATTTTGTAATGACTTCAAATCTGGTCAAAATAATGTCTTCTCTATAAATTGCATCATATAATCTTCCAGATATAGATGATTTTAAAACCTTACTATGCTGCATGGATTAAAAGCTCTTTGGATGACTAAAAATATTTCAAAGCTGTCCTTCAAATGACTGTTTGATTACCCTTTAACTAAAGAGTCAGATGTCAGCTTAGCCAGTTAATTTGCATTTGAACCCAACAAAATAGTAAATCTGTTTGCAGCCTTGGGAGAGAGAGAGTTAGGTGCCAGTAGGAAGCAGAAACACTTGTTGTTTCAGGGGAAGTAAACAGCCTCTTCCTACCCAAAGTTATTCACTTTTCCTATAGTGCTAACTCTTGTGCTCTCTCGTATTCTGGTTCTGGCAAACGGAATCCTAGCATTCTTTGAAGTCCTCAGAAAAATACTTCTAGGTGTAAAAGGAAAGTTACACCGTAAAAATACTCTTCATACAGAGAGAGAACAGTGTAACACTTTTGGATTACAATTTAGATTTTTAATTTGCTTAGACAATAATTTGAAAGTGTATTTCCTATTCCAATTTCTTTCCTCTTTACCCTGTAACAGTCTGTAAAATTACTTAGTGTCTGTGTAATTTTGTTTATTTTTACTTAATCAAATCATTAGGAAATACACCTTGCGTGAATACTAATAATATATAGTTCTAAGTTGAATAAAATTGCAATAAATATACAAAACCTTTTCCTTTCTTCTTCAAAATATATGACAAACATACTCCCTAATTAGGAAAGAAATTGAGAGTGATCAGATTTTGATACATTAATATAAATTAGCATAGCCCCCACATTGTTACAAAGCTATTTAAAAATGGATTCAGTAACAATAAAGAATCTTTTTGTCGTGTGCAACGCAACACAAATATGCAGCTGCACCTACCTGTTTTGCAGCTGGTTTTACATTCCACAGCTTGTAAATGCAGACATGCAATTTTGGAGAGAGCTTTTCTCTTGTTAGTAGTTAATGATGCTCCTTAAATAAATGCCTGTGCGTGGCCGAGGCTCAGGGGAGAGAGACGTGCACCACAGGTCAGAATAAATATACAGTGGTAAAGGAGAAAGATTTATTTCTTTTTGGTAGCACGGAGTACGGTGTACATCCCCCCATTTTGCTAATGAATTCAGATGGCTGCATTACAAGGATATCGTTCATCTGAATGATGGTGGCAGATGGCCTTCATTTCCATAAGAAAGAGCAGTTGGCCCCCTTATGTATAGGCTCTAAAATAAAACCAGTTGAGACTTTTTTTTTAATTCCTCTCTATGTATAACTCTAGACGATGGAATAAAAAAAAGCGCAGTTGTCCTTAAAAAGGACGAGCTGACGCAGGGTTTTAGTAGACAAGCGTAGTATGTCGGGTCTAGCCTGTTTGCCTACCCATAGACAGAAAAAGCAGTTTTCCTCAGTGTTATATCATCCCAAAAGCGAAGCCGAACATGTCTGTTGGATGACGAGTGAGGGAATTGGATCAGCTATGTGTCATGAATTTAGAGGGTGAAGTTAAGACCGTGTATAAACATGTAAATGAGGAAGAAAAAAGGGAAAGTACAAGGCTAATTATGTTCCTAACTGACTGATTAAGTCTCTTTTACCAGTCGCCTTCTGTGTAAATTGCATTTCTATCTTGGGAAATTAACTAGGCTATGTGGACCGCACATGTGTTCCAGCAGTCTTTGTTTGAAACCTTCATGTTAATACTGATCTGATCCTGATTTGGCGGCATGGTAAGATGTGTGTGTGTGTCTGTGTGTGTGTGTGTGTGTGTGTGTGTGTGTGTGTGTGTGTGTGTGTGTGTGTGTGTGTGTGTGTGTGTGTGTGCGTGTGTGCGTGTGTGCGTGTGTGCGTGTGTGTGTGTGTGTGTGTGAAGCTATTGAAAATGTGTTCAAATGTGTTTATATGTGGAGTTATTTAAGGCGGTACGGGCCGGCATGCAAAACTAACTTTGAAGAAACAATTTCCGTGTAATCCGTCAGCAGCCTGGCGTCAATCTCGTCGATACTTTGCTAATTACAAAATCAATGGCCATGAATTTCCACAGCTGTCACACCCTGCGGACCAGCGAAGCCGAAGCTCCGCAGGACTTTGTTCAAACGAGCCAAAGTTGCCCTATTGCCCTCGATGAGCCTCCCGCTCAACTCCAGGCCTTTCCTCTCCCACACTTCTCCCTTACGTTTCCAATCCCTGCCTTTCCAGCCCCCCTCTTTTGCTCCCGTGGAGTGTTTGCAATCAGATGAGCAAAGCTCTGGGCTCAGCATCTTTTTTCATTTTTCATTCAGGCAGGAGAAAAGACTCCTAACAGTCATTGATTAGTGGGGGACAGGCCCAGCCTCATGAAAAGCAAACTGTCGATACGGGCGCAGCATCTTCACATTGGAACAAACGAGGCCCGTCGCTCCCCGACGCTCATTCCACTCCACTTAACACATTTTATTGACAGCCCCTGTTTTTCTAATGAAATGCTAAATATATCTCCCTCGGCTGAGCCGCGCTGGCAGCCACTGTGATGGAGATGGAGGGAATGAGAGCGCAGCGACAGTCACAAAATGAACATGAAGCTGCACATGCACACTTGCAATAAATGGGGGAAAAAAACTCTGACCTTTACTCTTATCAGGGAGCTGTTATCTTGAAACTGATGGATTCACTAGACATCCATCAGATCTTGACTTTTTTTTTCTGCTGAAATTCTTTGTTTAATTAAATGCCAACTTTCTTAATTTTTTTAGATTTTGTGTGTGGATTCAAGACCTCTAATGTAAAGATGAACGAAGAATCTTATGAACTTAAATAGTTTAAGTTAAAGAGTTTCTACAATTTTATTTTATTTGAATTTAATTATTTTCCAGGCTTAAATTTTGTGGCCATCATTTATCATTGTAAAGCCTTGCAAAGTGCCTTGTAAAGTGAATAATACCAACTAAACTTTTTAACATTTTTAAATGTTGTAGTCGTAAATCTGAATTTATACCTGAATGCAGCTAAATCAGTGTCTGAATAAGCTTATGTGGCAAAAATATAAATTCCAGCTTAGAGCAAAGTCTAGCGCCCTTGACATGAAGAGGTTTGGCAAGAAAAACAAAAGATTTAGCAAAGTATTATGAAACAGTCCAAAGTACTGATAAAACCCCCCCAAAACAAATAACCATAAAAGCTGATTTTGAAATTAAAACAAACTTTTTTAAGTCTACTTTTCTACCAGCAGCAAACAATTAGCATTGGCACCAATAGATGAGCAGAGTGCAGGACTTTTTGTCTGATTGTTTTACTATTTTATTTTGTCTGTCTTATAAAATGCACCTATATGTTTTTTCTTTGGTTGCATTGCAGTTTTGTGTGATTTCATACCTAAAATCCTAATCACCTTTCTCTAAAATTAATTTTTCAATAATAGGTCCCTTTAGGGCTAGAAAGATTGAACCTTACCAGAGTTGGCAAGCGCGATAGCTTTGAGCGTGACAAACTCCTCCTTCTCCATGCGCAGCTTCTTGTAGCGTCGCACCAGCGGCAGGATGGCGACGTGAAGATCCAGCAGGCCTGAGATCCTCGCCTGCTCCTCGTCTACCACATAGTCCTCTGCGTATACAATCTCGTCCTCGCAGGGCAGCGAGCGAAACACAATGCTCAGCACCAGGATCTCCATCCAGGCGCTCTGCAGGAGACTCATTTGATCTGCCAGGGACAGTGTAGAAAAACCTATTGGAAAAAAAAGGATTTGTAACACTTTGGTTTTCTTTCCAGGCTTGTTAACTTCAGGTTTCAGCCAAACTTGAGACCTCTGTACGTTTTATGGACTATAATCACTGTACAATCCCCAGAGGAGAACGACTTGAAACAGGCCGATTGCTATATGTGTTGGCTTAAGGCTGGAATATAAATCTGTCAAATGTAAAGGCCTTTGAAACATGAGCCAGAGCTATTCAGCCATCATCAGCCAGACCTTTAGTGCATAAGGACGGGAGAGCCGATAAGTCAGAGCAAACTCTCCTGCAAAGAACCGTAAAGCAGAGAGGACTTTATTGTTTCCAATAACGACCAAATCACTGGTCCAAAAGAGAAGGAGCTTTGTGGTTTGTGTCATCACCGATACATACAGGGGGACCTTAATAAATTAAGAGTATCACCAAAAAGTACATTTGTTTCAATAATTTCAGTAAAAAGTGAGAATTATAAAAGTAATAATTATTATCGTGTACACTGAATCAAAACCTTGAATGATGTTTCTCAGATGGTTTGAATAATATAAAACGAGTAAGAATAATAATAAAAAAGCTTTATAAAAATATTCAGTCAGTAGCTCTGCTGAGGTGTTAAAGTCTCCCTCGAAAAATATATTTTATATATTTTATATCAAGGGAATTATTGCTTAAATAATGATTAAAATTTAAATGTAAAACATATAAAACTGCTAGATAAGGAAATGTTAAAAAAAGTGTGACAATGAAAATATTCAGGGATATTAATTATTATTATGGTATGCTAACATGGAATAGAAAGGTTTTCCCCATTGCATCTGTTGGTGTTATCCTCGTTGCCATAACAACGCAATAGGGGAGATGCACTAAATAGCGGAAACACAAAATGCATTCAAGTGAATTTGTTGAACTTGAATTAATTTCCTTAGAAACAAATTTAGTCATTAACTTAATAATTTATACAGAGTTTATAACAATCTAAATGTTATTAGGGTCGGGTTAGTCCTTGCAGTAAACCACAATAGAACAATCCTTTGTTCACTAAGTGTTCGACCTTCTGAACTCAAAGCGACGACTCAGGCCGACATCGAGGTCGACCTGTCAACTCTCTCCTCCAGCTTTCACGCTCACCTCGTCACAAGGGCAGACAGACAGATGGACAGACAGCTGAAAAGGCTCCCTGAGTCACAATGCCATTCACCATACTTGATGGAAAATAGGGAAGTGATTACAGGCCATTGAAGCAACAACGCTGCTTACCTAAATCTGAACTGGTATGGATCAGAGTCCGTCAGGCTGACTAAAAGGAGGCCCTCCCAACGGCTCTTATCAAGCAAATAGAGGGACGATGGAAAGAGGCAGAATGAGGTGGAGAGAAAAGAGTGCTGGGGTGCCATTGATTAGTAGATTGTAATCAGTCCACCAAATGCGAAAGGGCCATCGATCCAAGCCTCAGATCTGACAAACAGACAGCTGATGGAGGACATCCGGTACATGTTTTAGCGGGGGGAGGGGAGAACTACAGTGCCTTGCAAAAGTACTGCTTATCTACTTACATTTTGCCACGTTACAACCACAAACTTTGAGGTATTTCGTCATGATTTCTCGTGCTACGTATGGAATTGTGTAAACCACGAAAAGGAAGGAAAATTGTGCATTAATGTCACATTTTCTTCCTAAATGAAAAGGTGAAAAGGTTCACCTCCATCCCCGAAGATCTAGCTTCAGGGAACTACGGCTTTACGTCATGTGAGGGAGACGGATTCTTCTTTGTTAACTTGACGCAGAACATGTCTGGATATCAAGTTTCCAACCCAGGCCTTTGACTATGCCACTCAAACACTTTATAAACTATTTATCTAAAACATTCCACTGTATCTGTGGATGCGCGTCTGGTTTTTGTCCTGACCCTTCGCCTCAGTCTCAAGCCTTACAGTATCCAGCTTTTGACATTCCTGGACTGCCCTGTATTTACGTCCATCTATCTTTTCTTTAAATTTGAGCAGCTTCTTCGACCCTGCTGAGGAAAAACATCCCCCCAGACGGATGCTGCCGCCACCATGCTTTTTACTGGTCATGTACTTTCGGGATGAGGTAAAGTGTTTTGCATGTAGGCCACAAAATGTTAGATTTGCTCTTAACTGATTGGAGCATCCGCTTCCTCTACATGGTTTCTGTGATTAATACTCTCTTTTCATGTTTTGTCAGTTTAGGTGCTCGGCCATCTTCTAGTAAGATTGTAGATGGAACTTACAAGTCTCAGTTAATGGATTTTATTCAGCAATTGCAGAGTAAAATAGTATAATATAATTTTGTATAATTAATTTAGAGTTTTGAGTCGATGGTTTCCTTTGAAAAATTAATTCCACCGATTTCTAGTTTATTTAAGTAAGGTAGGGTAAAACTGGGCACATACAAAATGTAAAAAAAAATAAGGAACTTATATTACTTTGAGAAAGTAATGACTTAAAAAAGCATCTTTTAGTGTCTAGAGATTCGATTTGATTCTGATTGCTAGGGTCACAATATGCTTCAGAAACGATTTTCGAGTCAAAATAAATTTTTGATTCAGAAGCCAATTTTTCTATTCATACTGCTTAAAGATTCCGTTTAAATTATGTGACTGAAAAAGGAAAAGACAGTGTAAAGAAATTTAAAACAATTCCACAAGGTTCTGTATTTGATTACATCAGTTTATATTAAAGCATCAAGTTTTGTAACTTACATTACCAGTTTAAGGATACCTTATTTGTCTAGCTTTTTCATAATTAAAAAAACATGTCAAAGAATTATTCGCAATATAAATTTACAAAAAATTAAGCAGAGTAAAATCAATTTTTGAGTGTTTTGAATCGATCCAGAGTTACCAGGACTAGGATTTTTTTTTCTGCACCTCTACTTAAAAATGGTCAACAATCTCTGCCATCACCAAATCCTTCTGAAGAGAGCCAACTCTCTTTTCAGCAATCTTTTCATTTTCTCCATCATTCCTCGCCGTTCATTGTATCCAGTCAATTTACCAAAGACATGGAAAGACTTCCTGACTCCGTCTGGGTCACCCTGGAGCTTCAGGTGTGGGCAGAGTTAAGTGTTGCTGTGGTGGGTGAATCCCCTGATGAAATATCAATATTCCAAGCTACTGATTTACTGCCGTTTGACTAAACATGACACAATATTGAGCAAACAGGGAAATGTCAATGTCCCTGCATGTGTCTGCACTCTCGCTGTGTGATGGCAGAGGCAAGAAGGAAGTTGTTTTTTTTTAATGTTTGACAACGCAACAGAGGGAGGGGAAAGGCTTGGTTTTATATGTTTTTGCATTAATTGTTGTCAGTTTCTTTATACAAAAACAACAAAAAACTGCATTGATAAAAAGATGCTCAGTGCACACTCAGCAAAAAAAAAAAAAAAAAATGAGACAGTGAATTTATTAGGGAAAAGAAAAATGTAAAGCGCATGTTTACGCAGGAGTTACCAGATACTTTCTAAAAAATGATGCATTCTGCAGCTATAAATGCACCTCAGAATGAAATCTTTCTCAAATGACAGAGAACCACAGAGAGATCGATGGTTGGGTCTGCTTCAGGCTGGGATTGGGAGACCTAGACAGGCTGCGCTGCAGACACTTTCTGCTGCGCAACGCTTCAGGAAAAACCACAGATTTATCCTGGTTCAGTCAGCAAGGATCGCAGGATCCACAAAATCGTTTTGAGCTTAACATACATCAAAAAAGGCCCCTTAAAGATTTTGTACAACCGTGCAAGGCATTTATTTTGAAATAGTCCCATAAATTTTTTTCATGTCAACCAAAAAATATTTGGATATGTTCTCACTGAATAGGTCTGATTCTCAAACCTATGAGTTTTGTTTTTTTGCGCTTTAGGGAACAATACTGCAGGACACATTCAGAGCTGTGATCACAGACTCGATGACGTCTGAGCGTCTGAGAAAACATTTTGTTTAAGCAAACTTGTACATTTGAAGAAGCGTGTTTTCCGAATGCAACAAAAGCTGCAGCCTACAGAAAAATACTTGGCATCAAAGCTGAGCAGCAGATTTACAGTTCAAAACGAAAAGGAAACTTCAAAAAGCCCACAGATCTCTCCCTGAGTAATCAGAGCAGAGCTGAATCAGCTCTTATCCCTCTCTTTGTGGGAAATGTTTTAGTCGAGCAAAAAAATAGTTTCAGGACTTCTAGACTTTTTTTAAGTCAGAATTTCTGACTCTAATTTATCTACTCCTCCTTTAATTGAGTTTTCAAGTATTAACATTCAATTTTATGGTTAGGTCATGGTGTTTAACTTCAAGGTGGTTGGCTTTAATTTTGGAAGCAGGAAAAATCTGACACTGAAAAGACAGATTGATAAGTCACTGATTACAACTATTCAAAAAAGCAAAAAACAATCACTACTTGTTAATAGACTTTATTCGTTGACTGGTTATTTTCACAGTTTTATGCCTTATCAGTTTGCACATTGCATACTTTTGATTAAAAGTCAACTCAAATGGTGACAGCAGGCATTTGGCCTCAAACCTGAAGTTTTGTTCAACATCTTCACTCCAATATAAATCTCCATAAAACCACAGCATTGTGAAATCTGCCGGCTGCAAAGTGCCACAAATAGCGTACTACTTTCTAAAGTACGACAAGAATCCTCAATGTGGCAGAAGCAAGTGTTTGTAGAAAAGAAAAGGGCTCTGATGAGGTGGCAGCACAGTCCAAGTACACATCAGATAAGAAATTGAAACCCTATTCAGCACAGTGAAGAGAGTGAGTGGTTGGCAGCGAAGCTTGAAGCTGTCATTGAGAGCTGGGTCTAAAACAGACAGCAGTTCACTCTCTATTCATTTAGCATCATTACAGGCCTCCTAAGAGCCCTAATGGGCCTAATAAAAAGACAGAGGTAATAATGAGACTAGAGGGCTCTATATGAGCGAAGAAGAGCGGGAGGAGGGGGAAGAGTCAGGGGAACTGGAGAACTAGGAAGTCTGGCTCTGTGTGTGTGTGCGCGCGCGTGCGTGTATGTATGAGGGCTGACATAGGGGGAAAAGTGTTCGGAGGAAGACCAACCAGAGAAAAAAACAAGAGCACTAGGAAAGTGATGGTTTGCATTGAGTGAGGTCTTATAGCGTCAGGCTTTAGCATACATTTAGAATTGTTTTGCACATGTACACAGCAATGTCTGGCAAATTAACAGTCCCCTCCAGATTCCAGATCGTAACATCTCTATTATCATTAATCTGGGGGCATGTCTAGAGGCGACTGAGCAACAACAGTGAGCCACTGTGTTAAAAAAATCAAAACCTTCACACATAAAATCATTTTAATATAATCTGTAAACTAAGTTGTTAGCTGCAAAATATGCATAAAAAAATCAGAGTTGTGTGTTTCTCCCTCAGTTCTCTGTATCTGAATGTTGAAGGACTTCCACATTAATGGAGCAATCTGCACTAATGACTCTTATTACCTCATCGTTAGGGCCATTTGCTCAGTGAGCTATGAGTGTAATGGTAGGCGTGGACTGTTAAACTGTAGGGACCCCTTTTTGTCTTAATTATTACTTGGTGACACTCTGACCTGGTGGCCCTGGGTAAAGTGTCCCCAGAGGGCCACGTGCCCCTTTAATATCGCCGTCAGTTCTGGATTTAGATGGTCGCAGCATAAAAGATCAATAACTCTACACAGGTAACGTACCACAGAGCATCTCTCAAAAGCTTTATACCAAAACCATGAATAAACCTGGAAATGTATTTTTAGATTTGGTGGTGGTGGTCATTATTCGCAGAAAACAGCAAACTGGCTGAGAGAAGGGGGGAGAATATGTATTGAAGGTCCCAAGTGGTATTCAAGTATCCTCCATAGACTCTGATGCTGCACCACGTGCCACCAATAAATCTGAAATTTTAAACTAATACCAGCAATGGCAGCGATACGTTGTTGTTGTTGATATGTTATATGAGAGGTCATAAGAGAAAGTTTTCTTCAGGGTTGCTTTATAATTCTTTATTTTTCTTTCCTACTTTCCTATGCTTGTGCCACATCTGCATGGGAAACAATATTTTGAAGGTGCCATTGTTCTTTTCTGGTAATCTGTAAATGCCAAGCAGAAATGCCTCAATGCAGCATGAGTGTGTGTTTATGCCAAAGCAGTGAGTGTTACGAAATGAGCTATGTGGCAAAACTATGAGTGATAGCCAGGTACAACCCAAAGTTCCCAGGAAAACAAACACTTAACTGCAGAATTATTTATGGCAATTGAACCTTTCTCACATTTTGTCAAGCTACAACCAACAAAATGTATTTATGGTTTACAAATAAACATCTGAAAAGTGTGGCATGCTTTTATATTTAGTCTGGAAGTGAAAATAAGTTTAACCGCTTGCCTTCACTCAACTCATTAGTATTACAACCACAAAGGTTGTTGTGATAGTGAATTATATTATTAACGAGTGGAGCATGAAGGCACTTTTTTTTTGAAAACCCAAATCGCCTGGTTGCTTCTGTCAGCATCAGTCAAAGTGAAGAATGGAGTATCTAACGGAAAGCAGCTTCTGTTGTGGTCTAATTGTATGTTTTAAATTTACTTTGCTTCATTGCAGAAATTAGATTCAAGATTCCAAAAACTAAATTGAATTAAAATTTATACAAGTAAAGACTGATGTTGCATTTTATTTTTGCTGTTTTGGTAAATTTCCGGTCTTACTTGATTATTTTCTTATTTTAAAAACCCACTACAAAGAGTAATGTTTCTTTTAACAGAACAGGTTTTTAATATATTTTTTTGGATTTGCCATGAAAACTTTTAAAACAATGCTCCAATCAGAAGTTTATAATCATTTTAGTCCAAGTCATTTCTGTCAGGTGAGCATTGACCAACGATGTAAAATGTTGTTTGAAATGCGGTGAAGACTTTGCATGCAGGCACCGGCAGCACATAATTACTCAGTGGCAGCAGTGAAAACTTGTGCCACCACTTAGCTAAAAATTTATGTTCTTGCTTAAAGTGTCAAACATAACTCTAATGACAAAACGGCGATTAGGTTAAACCCCTGAAAAGAAAGAGCAGCTGTTCAACATTTTATTTATTACATCACTCACAAGATGTAATATCACTTTTACACAAATAAAGAGTTTTGCCTTTTTTATGTTAAAGAGGCAGTATTATGTAAATTTTATATATATATATATATATATATTTTAGCTTCATTATGCTATAATGTTCTTCCCTCATGAAAAATATACCTGGAAAAGTGATACTTTTCAAAAAACATGAAAAGTATCACTTGTTTTTATAAAATGATGAATAAATTAGAAGCAAAGCTTAATTATTCATTTCTAACCTGCTCTTAAAAAACTTGTTCAAATTGTCGGTTTTAAATGCAAAAAAAGGGGGAAAAACAGAAAATCCCAAATTTGCATAACATGTCTTATTTAAGAATTAGTCAGCAAGCGGAAAGACGGCCCATCCGTTTTTCCTCCAAATAAATCAATTCCTCCACAGGCTCTGTGTGGTGTCCTTAAATAAGTAAGAGGATTGCTTTCTTTAAGTGTGGGATTGAAATGGAATACATTGACATGGGGCGGATCCCGGCCCCCAGACTTCCCCATCCCACCCAGTCAAATCAAAGGTTTCAGCTGCTCTTTATTGATTAGATTTTAGAATATGGGACTGGCTTCTCCCTGAGGTGCAGATGAGTAGCAGATGTTAATTATCCTGTGTCTGTGCGTGTCTGCGAGTGGGTAGGTGGTGGGGGGGGGTAAACTACCTTACTGATCTCACACCCAAAGGTTGCAACAGTAACCTACACTACTCCTTTTCTTTCATCCTCTAGATTTGAATATAGATTTTTTTCAATTGGTTTGCAGCAAATCTACACCACGTCTTGTGGTACGCACTATTTGAAATCGGGAAGAGTACGATCCAAACAACATCGCTGCTCACCTGGGATATGTTTGGCCCAGCCGATGATGACCACAAGCTCGCGGTCAGCCAGGTCGCACAGGGTGGTCAAGGCCTTGATGTCGCCGTCGGGCATGGTCGGGTCCGGCATGGCGTAGATCTTCTCTGGCTCCACCACCAAGAGATGCGAAACAATCTTTGTCACTGAGAGAGAAAAAAAAACAGGGACGTGTTCATTTGAACTCATTTGGGCTGGATTATAATTCGAAACAAGAATTAGTTTGGTGGCTGAAAAGTAAGAAGAATTACTTCACAGTCTTAATACTTACAGGGCTTTTTGGCTGGGGGAGGGAGGCTGAGGCCAAGGTAGGATCCATTCTCAGCATCCAACCTCCGTTTATACTTCTGTCTCCCGCCTCTCACCCGGTCCAGACGTACGCCTGCATAACAGAAAGTAAAAATCTCATTTCAGTAAGCTGAAGCCAAGCAAAACAAGGTAAAAATTTAGTGTCTTACACCTGTTGGTATGATAAAGTGCTACATTTTACTGATTTATGCCTGCTCCAATTTAGCTCGATTCAACATTTTCAAACTATGAACTATAAATAGAATAGAAATAGAATTTATTAATTCGTAGAGGGGGAAAATTAGGCGTAACAATAGCATCAGAAATATAGGATCACATGAAAATGTCCAGATGGGTTAAAAACATCAAATGATAACATTTTGTTCCAAGCCCAGAAAAGGCTGACTGCCGTTAAGTTCCTTTGGTTTAAAGTTTTAAAAATGAGAGAACGTGTAGAGTGACTCAAATTTCCTTATAACACAAGGCAATAACTAGCACCAGATTGTTTGAGAAGCCAGTTCTTTTGAGGTCTGAAGACGACTTGTCCTTTGGAGGTTTCAGCATACACTTGTGACACGTCAAGGATTATCTCCAAAGCCGTCACAAAGGACAAAAGGCTCAATGCACCTCACGTGCTGAATTTACAATCTCGCATTAAAACTTGTTTGAGCACTGAGGGAGAGCAAACAGATTTTACATGGTCAAGCAGAATTGAGTCGTGTGAGATTTCCCAGCGTTGCACATAAATTCCTTTGATTCCCCTGGAAACAAAAGAATCCGATTAGGATGGTCTTTCAATTTCCTGACACCGACTATCCACTAACCTAATTACCCGGTGTGCCCGAAGGGAGCTCATTCTTCCCAGCAAACACAGTGAGATCATTTTATGCCTGGCAGATTGAAGCTAAATCGAGAGCCCCTCTCCTAACACAGCTTTCCATTTGTACGCCTTAAAGTAATCAATAAGGCTTGCAAATAGACTTCTTGTTCTTTGAACACATGTGGATGTGGTTTTAATTAGTCAGTTAGGCAGCCAGTAGGACGCTTTGCAGTAGATGGAACTTTAGCTGCTGTTTTTAACATTTGCTTCGAGTTAGGGATGATTAACGACGCACAATGTTTAACATTATTTCCACAGTTCTTCATCCCTCTTTGGGGATAGATGGAGAATATAGATATTTCAAATCAGATTCCTTATTAACTCCACATATTTGCATGTGTAAGAAATGTTTATCTCTTCCATCCATCCATGAACTGTCAATATCAGTTTCTCCTTCTGGGGGTCATGGAGGGGCTGGTACCTATTTTATTTGGGAAGGTTATATGCACATCAGGTCGTAGTCAGTCATAAAGGAATACAGACATTTTCTTCAATCACGACATAAATGCAAAACCTCAATCATTTTTATACATATACACTTTTTTTTTCTTTTCTAGCTGTGTTCCCGTACAGTTTTTACTAGCCCGATCACCCTACTAAAATTTTCAGGGGGCTCCAATGATGTACATGTCCTTTTTAACTAAATAAACCTCAACTTTTACAGACTGTGTAGGATCAGTGTGATATTTAGCAGGTATAAGCTATAAATGTATGACACAGAGAGGCAGGCTGGTGCTTAGTTTGAGTTGCGTCAACCACTTTAAATACACACATGTGCACGCATGCACGCACACACACACTGGTTTCCCCACTGTGAGCTGCAACAAACGACAAGTGACCAAGCAGCCAGGGTTTGAATTCCAGGATCCACAGGGTCTGTTTGAACTGAAGCGTCGAACTGGCCCATAATTAATAGATGCTGACAAGAATTAAGAGCTTAGTGCCATCAATGTTTCAGTTTACAGCTCTGCTGAAAACTGCAGAGACGTGAGGTGGCAGGACACAGAGAAATGTAAAATAAAAAAAATAAAAAGGTATGGACAATGCAGACGAGTGTGTGTGGGGAGAGAATGAAACAGAACAGGTTGCTGTTTTTAGCTGAAATGTATCAACTTTCTGCAAGATCTTTATTTTTTTCATTCTCTCACTCCCTGCCCCCCTTCGTCTGGCTCTACCTCTCAGCATCAGGTGTACATCTCCACCCTGATAAGGCTGCTGGTGTCTGAACTGCCCCGTATTGGGTTATCCCCTCCTACGATGTGATAAGGAGCAGCACTGGGAATCTAACTACAAGACAGCCGGAAGCAGAAGACTTGAGGGGGATTATTGTCAGCACCCCATACACTTCACAACCTACTTCAATATTGTTGCAGGACAATAAGTGTGCAGATTTTTAAAAATAATATAAAACGTGTGTGTGTAGCCTCTGAATGATTAGTCTGTGAAACAACAACAACGGTGGACAGTGTGTCCCTATTGTGATTGTTTTTACATGTGTGCAGAAAGATGATGAAGTGTTTTTATATCTCGGCAGTCACTACGTTACCTGACCCCAGTTTTCTTATTGACTCACAGAAGGTACAAGGAAGTCTCAATTTAAGCATTTGTAGAGTTTTTGATGTATCCCGCAGCTTCTGTCTTCACTTAATTCTTGATTTTAGTTTTACTAACATATTTAACATTTTTGTTTGTTTTTAGGTGATGAATAGTTGCAAAATTACAACTTTAAATTGCTGTAATTATTGAATTTGTCCTTTCAGGGTGGCAGGGACAGTCATTGGATGAGAGGTGGGTTACATCCCAGACAGTTCACCAGTCCATCATGGGGCAAAACACACACATGCAGGAAAAAAAATCATGCACACACACACGCCTATGGGAAATTTATAATAATCAATTAGACTAAAAGTCATATCTTTGGACTGTGGGAGCATACAAAGAGAAGCCTATGTGGCGAAAGACCCCTGGCTTTCAAATCTCAGGACCTTCTTGCTGCAACAGTGCTACCAACTGTGCCGCCATGAGGCCAAATTAGATGATATTTTTATAAAAATTACAATGACAAGAGAAAGTTGTTCTATTTTTCCCCAAGGTTATTAAACTATAAAACCTCATGCCTGCACCGGTCCTCTGTGCACCTACTTCTAAAATTTATTCAGAAAAATTCTCCAACATTACATTAAAACTGAAAACCAATATATTTAAACCAGCACCGACATTAATTTTGTTTTTATGCAAACAGGACTCTGCGGAGAGCAGATCCCGTCACACACATGTGCATGTGGCCCATTTAGCGAAGAGTGTGTGTGTCCACGCTGCTGAACCAACATGTGTGCGTATGTGTGTGAATGAGTGTGTGTGTCTCACGCGACTATTTTCAGCTCCTCACCTGTCAGGAGCGCTTCTTTCTGGAGAATGTGTCAGAACTGGCTGACTGGATAGCGCTGCCAAAGGGAGATTAGGAGCTCCCTATTTTAGCTGGGAAAAAAAAATCAGACGGATGCACCGCGACACCACCCGCCCTCTCCTCCTCCTGAACACACACTCGCCCCCAGCTAAGCACACAGGCCTTGCCCTTTCAGCACAACTGCTGAAGGGCGGGTGTGCTAGCCTGGGAAGAGTTACAGTAAGAGCATTGGATGGATTGTGTTTGATTGCTGGGTGGGCTGAAGAACTGCGGTGGAATTTAAGGGGATGGTTGGTGCCCCCACCTGCTCCAGTCCCTTACAGGCCGGAGTTGCTCTCCCACAACTGTTAACACTGGCATCATGTTCAATACTTCCACCAGAACCACAAATCCGCCTGTAATCGACAACATGTGAGAAGCTGGGTTGATTCGGGACCCTCGGTGTGCTGAGTTCGAGGTGATGACACCGACTGTTGTGTGGGCAGCAGAGGAGCAGAAAGCAAGGCGGGGTGCCGGCAGGAAAAGCGTGTAACTCAGGGT
This sequence comes from Micropoecilia bifurca, assembly GCA_903067075.1. Classification (NCBI taxonomy): domain Eukaryota; kingdom Metazoa; phylum Chordata; class Actinopteri; order Cyprinodontiformes; family Poeciliidae; genus Micropoecilia; species Micropoecilia bifurca. The sequence continues at coordinate 8,216 of CAEGAF010034464.1, read as the reverse complement.
CTGGTTCCGTGTCGCCTGTCAGGGGTGATATACATTTGACATGTGTGTAAATGAATGCATGTTTGGAGTGTGAGAGGGTTGTAAAGAGGTCAGCGCTTCACTAAATTCCCCCCCACCCCCGCCCCCTTTCTCTTCAGAAGAACACGTGTTAGCATCTGTGTCTGATCTATCACCTGCCAGACAGTGAGGACAGAACAGCGGAGAGTCTCTGGGTGGCCACTGACTCTCAGCTGGGTTATACCAGAGACCCTGACAGCCTAAAAGCAAAAACGGGGCTCAGAACGTGTGAAAATCAGACTGGCAGAGGGTCAAAGGGTTGTTCAGTCCCTAAACCTTGAATAATGAAAGGAAATACTAAGCCTGTAAAGACAGACTTTGGGTATATCTTTATTTTGATGATGTAACCTTAGTGTATAGATTGGTTTCCGATCTAAGCCCATTGATTGGGAAGGGACCTGACAGTCTGTGATATTGGATATGGCTTCACTAATCTTTTGTGTATGTGGCTGGAGGAAAATAAGGCTGTAACATTACTCCGGTAGCCACGTTCGGTCAGGAAAAGATGGCTGATTCCTATCTGTGGTCGGAGTGAGAGCAAGACAGCGGTGTGGGTTGCCAAAATAGTCTGGCAGCTTGTGTTCATCCACCGCATTACAGCAGTGTCAGAAAATCTCTACAAAAACACCCAACTATGACTAAAACATCCGGCTCTAATTTCAAAAGAGCAGCGGCTTAAGTGTCTTTTATTAACGCTGTGAAAGATTTTCATTCACACCAGAAATTCGGCAGGGTTTCAGACTTGTTTTCTTCTGTTTCAACATGTTAATGCGTCAACATTATCGGATGACGGCTAAAGACACAACTAGATGTTGCCACAGCATGAAAAAATATAAATAAATTACAAAAAATAATTTCTACAATCTGCAGAAATAATAATAGAAGTAAAATCGCACAATTTCAAAACAGCAACAGTAAGCTACGATTTTACATTTACGTTACACAGTAACACTAAAGAGTATTAGCGCTTCTATTAGCAGCGTGCGGCGACTCCTGGCGCTGGGTACTGACACCATACCTTCTGCAAGCTGTAATTACGTTAAGGTTTTTCCATTGAACTTGTGACCTTTTTATCAGCTGCAGCTCCTAAAAAGGCACCTGCAGCTACTGCTCAGCCAGCAGGGATTTTATAACACAGACCAATACAAAGTCTTTAATTAGAAGTTTAAGGAAAATAATGTATGGTGAAAACTGTGACATGTTTAACATATTCAGCTTATTTGGTAACTCTGGAGGAGTTGCTGCTAGATACAGCTCATGAACAACAGGAAAACTCTACAAATCCAGCCTTCATAGATGAAGCAGATGAACGAAACTAAATATTCTACTTAAAGTTTACCAAAACAAATTAAGCAAACTTTTGAAAGAAGAGACAAAAATTCTACTTTTTGTTCCACATTCCAATAATAACATGTAGAAAAACTAATATTGCACATTCCTCTGATCACAAAGTCCTCATGCAATTGTGTGGCAGACAGTGTGATCGTATGAGAAGGTTTTCTGTTTCAGAGACAGGGAAGCTTTTCGGAGTTTATTACTGGAGCTAAATACAAGGCGATCCTGGATGAAAACCTGTTGAAACTGAGGAGGAAGCAGGACTGGAACTCTAAACATGCAGCCAGAGGTTTAATGTCATTCTAAAACATATTCATGTATCAGAATGGCTCAATTTAAAATCTTGACCTAAATCCAATGAGAAATCTGAGGCAACAGATTTTCACAGATACTCTCTGTCAAACCTAGCTGAGCTTGGGTTATTTTTACAAAAACAAATGAGCAAAAGTTTTAGTTTGTAGCTGTGAATGACTGACATATGAACGAATTAATATACATAATTAATCCCCAGGGGATTAAAAAATTCCAGGGAGTTCTACAAAATATTAACTTAGTTGGTTAAATAAAAATGCATGCCACACTTTTCAGATTATTATTTGTATTTGAAACAGTCTATAATGTTATTTTCACTTCCAAATAGAAAAATAGTTCAGTTACTTTTGCAAGACACTGTACGTTCTTTTATCCTGGACTGATTTATGACTGAACAATATTTACCAATCCTGTACACAGGTTTTTACAGTAGTCCTGAACTAACACTAAACACCAAACTCATCTGAAACCAGCAAACAGTGTTAAGACTTAGTCCACTGGTTTGTGGCAGGTGTCAAAATGAAGAGGGCTTTTTTTTTTCTTTCAACCTGCTACTAATGCTTAAGCACCCAAGCAGCTGGTGCTTTATGATGCAGGTCGGCAGGGGGCACATTATCAAGAAATATCAGACACTTTTAAAACAACTGACCACACTGCGCCCCAAAGGGACCTTCATGTTTGACGCTACTACGCTCTAGCTACTAAAGAGACAACTGAGAAGTGGTAATTAGTTGAAGTTTGCAAGAAATCATAATTTTGGCATAATTCTTATTTGTTCACTGTTGCTTGTTCTTAGCAGTGTGTTTGAATATTGCTTACTTTCATACATATTGATATATTTTTACACACATTTATCTTAGCAGTACCAAAAAGACATAGGGCATGACCAACAACTGAAACCCTTAACATGTTTTTCAACTCCTCACATGTTAACTTACAAAAACCAAACTTCTCTTTCTTAAAGACTATCTGAGTCCAACATCCAAAAGTTCTCTCAAGTCTACAAAGAGTCAAAACCACAGTAAAAAGTCTGTTTGTCATCTAATTAAACACACGAAAATCTGAAAAGTGTGGCATCTACCAGCTCTACAAGTCTAGTACAATCGCCTCCTTCGTGAGTCACAGAGTGAATAGAGCATGCCTGTGTTTAAAATAATCTCATAATAATAGCAGCTGCTCTGAAGACATCATGAAGACCAGCATTCATCTGAAAAGCTGCCAGGAGCTCCATGCTAACTCTGGAAGAGAAGCAAAGTTCATCAACCCAGGTGGGAGAATCTGTTGACAGGACTCTAATGCTTGTTCCCTCTACAAATCTAGGAAAGGGTCGATGCTTACCATCCAGTACAACAATGACCCTGAAAATACAAAGCTACAATGAAATGGTTAAGAATATAATGTCTAAAAATTTGCTGTTAAACAAAATCACTCTAACTCAGATATAATGAGCTGAGCAAATATGTTCAAATGTGCAAGGTTGGAGGTATAATTGCACAAAATATTGACCTATCAGGGTTAACTGCTACTTTATTTTAGTCGCTTCAATAAACGCCCTATAAAATAGAAGTTTGTGAAAACCTGTTAATTGTTATGAACACTTTTTGCAAAATACAGAGCCGCACTGTGGCGCTCAGGTTTTTTTTCTCAGACTTTAATATAGTATGTTCAAGTATAAAAAATATGGCCTGTTCATGAAAACCTCAAGAGATAAAACTCAGGTAAAAATGCAGCTTAATGAATGTTACAGATGCAGCAGTAAGATGCCTTCATGGAAATGAATCAAGAGTCAGACATGAGTACAGTCTTGCATTATAATGGCAGCTACTGGCCTCAAACATGAGACATGCCTTGTGTGCCCACAACGTAGCAAAACTGAGAGCGAGGGTATAAATTTAAGAAATATATAGCTGTTAGTGAGGCTTTAAATCCAATTCTTAGAAAGCAGTTTTTTGATTTTTATGAATCGTATATCATTCAATTAATTGTGATAATAATTAAACTGAATTGAAAAGTTAGGCATTTTTTAACATTGTTGTATAAATCTGTTTACTTGTATTATATTTAAAAAGATGTACTAGGTTATGTTAGTCTGTAAAAAGAGAGCACAAACAATATTATGTATTCTTACTTCACATATGAAAATATTCTATTTTCATGCTGGAATTTTAACATATAGCAGTTTATTTGGAAATGTAAAAGGAAGCCAACGCTAAACCTTTTATATTTAAATTCCGCCATATAAAAACATATATATTTTTTAGCATTAATGCATAAATACTTACGTAGCTGAGTTTTTTTTTCAAGTTAACACAAAAATAAAAAAAAGGAAAGAAAAGAAAATCTATCAGCTAGATTTTCCTCCGGTACTCCCAGAGGTCTCTCACCGGAGGAAAAACAACACGTGCAGGAAGTGAGGCGGCATGTTCGGAAAGCATTTAGCGGATCAATACGGCAGAAGCAGGAGAAGGGAAGCAAGGCAGACTCAGACGGAGCGGGAGAGGGAGAGGGAGAGACACCCAGAGCCCAGGGGAGAGGAGAAGTCCCCCGAGGGAACGCTCTGTGCGCTTTTCAAGAGTACTGTTACACATTTCACTCAGGCTCGGTAAGAACATCCAACTCAGCAGCATTTCCAAACTGTCTGTGTTAAGCACACAGAGGCTCATCGGTGCGGGGAGAGCTAAGTAAGTAAGTGGTGGGGGAACTCCACACTGTCTTCTACAGGCCAAAAAATCTGTGCATAAAAGAGTCGTCTTCCATCTGTTCCGTTTGGTCCATGCGCCTAAGCTAAATTTATTTAAGAAGAATGAAATAATACACGTTCAGTTCTTCTGATGAAACTTTAAATAGGAACAAAAAATGTTTTCGCTTTTGCTTGATTTCCAAAGTGCCTCAAAAAAGCATTCAAAATGTTTTCTTTTCCGTATCAGTCCCTATTTGTAAAGCAAGTACTCCAACGTGTATTATTTCATATTATTTATTGAGAAATGAAATAAGTATGCCATCTTGCAGAATTACTTTGTAGAAACAGCTTAACAGAATTTTATTTCTAATTATTTTCTGCAAAATAGCTCATGACAATCAAACTGAATGGAGAGTAAAATGTGAGCATGTCACAAATTATTGATGAATTTTTGATCTGGCCTTTGACTTGGCCATTTTAACTCATAAGAATATGCAGCAGTCAAAGCAACCCAATTGCAGTACTGCTGGAAGTTCCCTAGTCTTTCCCAGCCTCTCAGAGGTTTTCTTCCAGGATTGGTCTGCATTTCCTCTGTCTGTCTCCACATGTGTTGCCATCTTTGGTCTTTGTTTGCTCACTAATGTTCTCTAACGAACCTCTGAGGCCTTCGTTGGACAGCTGAGAGTAAATTTCATACAAATTGGATTAAGAATTGGAATTCTTTAGAACCATTTGAGTAAGGGGGACTGACAACTCCTACAATTCATACTTTCATGTTTTTATTTGTAAAAAAAACAACTCAATTATCCACTTTTTATGGATAAATCAATTGTTATTATAAGACACGTTTTGAAATATTGAGTGATTATGATGCCTTTTGCAAAGCACAACATCAAAAGAAAACTTATATTTCAACCAGAAGCAAAAAAATTTAAATAACATTGTCATGACGTTGCTGAAAGGAATGTTTGCACTAGTAGAAAACAAATGTTAAAATTGTCTTCCTGATAATTGTTGTCTACAGAGTATTCAGTGATTAAATTAGGCAAACAAAATCGCACCAGTGAAGAGAATATGGTTAAAAAGTGAGTAATCAGACTCACCTTCCTTCAACATGCCAACTTTAAGACATTTCATGAAACGGCAGGCCTGGCAGGACTTTCGTCTCCTCTTGGTAATCTCACACTCATTGGTTGCCGGACAGCTGTACTCGATGTTTCCTGTTGAAGAAAAGGTAGATCAGTTCAAAATAAAATAAAAAACGTACTTTAAAACAATATATAGAATATATAAACAAAAACAGCAAACCCAAGCTAACCCCATGTGGCAGGCATCTTTGTATAAGTAGAGGGTTTTGGAGGCATTTGCTTACAAACCAGTTCCACTTCAGCATGATTCAAAAACACAATTAGCTTCTATAATGCAGGAGTTCTTTTCTAAAATATTTTCCCCATTATATAAAGACTGAATGGACCAAGCAGCTGAACTAGCTATGGATCCTGTATCATATAACAAGGCTAAATCTATTATTCAAGTCTGTCTTGGTGGGTCTTGGCTCACTATGAATATATCTTCTGTGCAATTTAATCAGTCTGATCCAAAACAGTCATTATTGAATTTGATGCAGTCAATTTTTCTTTTTTGCGTTTTTCTGTTCTGAATTAATAAGCACCTAAAAGCTGATATAACTCCCTAGAATCCTACAACTCCAGAGTCCATGACTCCAGAGCCCAAAGATGTGTTAATGCTATCTAAATACAGCAAACCAGGTGTTGTGGGTTGCAGATCTGCCAGAACCACATACAACCAGCTACACAGCCCCCCGCTCTAAAAAACACACACAACCCCCCGTCGGTCAAGGAGAAGGTGCCAACATTTGTCAGAATCCTTGGCATAGATGGTGCCGGAGGGGTCACGAGCACAGCTAGGGATCCAGGGAGCCATGCCAGGATGTTGGCAGGGACTGCTGCTGGATTTAGGCTAGGTGAAGTCTAATAAACCGAGAGGTTTTAGCAAAATGGGGAAAATCCTCTTCACTCATGTGAACAATGCTGCTCAGCGTCTATTCTGGCATCTATTCTCTGTATCTGTTTGAAAACTGATTCGGAAACATATTTCTAGAGTTGGTTTTATCAGATGCGAAAGTTGACAGCGGATTTTTCCAGCATTGTATATTATTAGACATGAACCACAAAACAGCAGGATTCAGATCAGTCAACCAACAATGTAAACTGCCTAGATAATGTAATTTCCCAGGATAGTGTGAGACACCATCAGAACAGCTTAAATATGCCACTGAAAACCCAGAATAAATGGTCAGTCTATCACAAACATACAATTAACATTCCTTAAAACAACTTAAAAAAACATCCCATACACACTTATCTATAGAGGTAAAATAGTTTGAAGATTTTGCAGTGGAAGTGTAAAGATGCCATAAGATAACAGCAGAGACGCAATCTTTTCAGGAAAGAAACTAGGAACTGCACAAGCCTACTGACAATGACAGTTCTAGATTAATGCAAGGTAATAAAGGATTGACAAGTTCCAATAAAGTTTTGTTAAAATTAATTTAAAACCTGATAATAATCACTCACTTCACTATACCATCACTCAAAATGTGACCTTTAACACATTTTGCATCCAGAGATTCTTCTGATCTCTGGATGCATTTCACCAGATAATGAATATTTGTATTTAGAACAAGTTAATGGTAGTAAAACATAGTAAAAACAGACTCCAAGCAAGAGTTTTTAAGTATGTTTTCCCCATTCTGTTTGGCAAAGTGTTTTGCAAGGAAATTTATTTAATCACAAATGGAACAAAAAAGTTTTCAGCACAAATAATCCCAGACTTTTATTTTAAAATGACTGTTTTTGAGATAGCTAAAACACTTTTTTTTCCAAAATCACTCAGACTGCTTTCTGCTGCAGGTACTGGATAGTAATAGATGCCCCCAGAACACCATTTAATAAAAAAAATCGGATGGCTGATATTTAAATTTTGTGTGTAAACTAATTTATTTTATGACAAAGACATTTTGTCATATGTCAATCTGTTTTTTAACAAACTAAAATGTAGTCTTGTTTTTATTATCATTATCATTTAAAACAAATAATTGCTGAACATAAGAGCATGTCAATAAACGAGTTTTACTTCAATGAATTCAGCTAAGATAAGGCAAAAAGAGAAAACACTATTATTTTTTTCCTCATATAGTATTAAAATAACCTTGTTTGCGCATGTATGTGTGTGTTTCTGTGTGGTGAAGGTGGGTTGTTGGACTTAAATTGACTATGTCTAAAAGCTCACTGTCGGCATACCCTCTTAGTTAATCAGGTCTTGTGTCCACCTTTATTTCTTAAAGGACATTTCAACCACTCTAATATCCTTCCTTAACCTCTCTTATTTTCCCCCTAAATGTTGATATATTATTATGCCATGCTATTATCCACGCGCCAATCTCCACTCAAGCTGGACCTCTCCTTGTTCTCCTCCTTTACTGGGGCCGGGACCCCCCTCCCTGATTACCATTCCATTAAAGTGGCTTCTCCTTTCTGTGAATGACCACGTCCCCACCGTCCCTTGTCCCTTTGCGCTTATTTAGAGGACTCCTCGATGCAGACCCTCCACTGTCTCCCATCTCTGTTATTGCCACTGCAACACGTGCTTGAGCTTCTAATTGACCCCCGTCTCCTTTTCCCCTTGCTTATGGGCTGCGGGGGGGGGGGGGGGGGCCCAAAAAAAAAAAAAAACGGGGACCTCTGTTATCCCTTCTTTACATTTATAACAATGAACTGCCTGGGACTTAATTAAAGTCACCCAACACTGA